>CM035806.1:157215666-157465666 GCA_020466095.1 Chlorops oryzae | reverse complement strand
CTCCACTTCACCAGAGGGGGAAGTCCTTACAAAAACAAAAAAGTTTTATTATATCCCAGCCAACCAAAAGGGTCCGCACGGAGCTCTTAAAGACTCCTTTTCCGGAGCGCAAATGCTCCGAAATAATACGCGCCGATAGGAGCTCTTAATAAGCGTCTTTTGGGGAGAGAAGAGCACGGAGCCTAATAAGGTAAAAGTGTACTATTTTTTGGGATCTCAAAATGTATCTTTCATGATTACTAGAATGCTCCTTTAAGCCTGTTTGGAGTTGATATTTGATATATATGTTTAAAGGCAAGTAATATGATTTTAAAAAATTTGAAAAATGGGCGTGGCAGAAGGGCGTTTTTCGAAAATTCTCTCCTACACCCGAAATTCAAATGGGACTTGAACGAAAGTCGGCACTTATGCCTCGTTTGTAGCCACAAACATCCTCCCCGAAAATTTTCTTGATCGGTTCATTATTAAGGGTACCTCCATTACTAGGGTCTGTCACAAAAACTGTCCCAAAACTGCCTCAAAATCAGACTTTTTTGTTATATTTCAACGAAACTTAGAATTTGAGCGTATATTTAAGCCTCCGATTATAGTTAAAGAAAAATTGGAAAAGTGGGCGTGGCAAAGGGGCAGTTTTCATAAAGAAGTCTATCAAAAGTCGATATGGCCTTAAACACCTCTTGATATTAAAAATTATTTGAACATGTGTGTTGTGTCGGGTATATTATTGTCAGGCTCGCCTGACTATAACACCCTTACTTGTTTTTATACATATAAGTATCTTTAATAATTTGAATTATAATTCATGAAATTTTTTCTGAAATATTGGAGAAAATAGAAAAATCACTTAATCGAATCTGTGTGTTTCTTTGTTTTTTATTAAGTCTTTTCTTTAATGCACTTCATCGCAGAATTTAGTATTCTAAGTCAATCTAAAAGACCCCTAGGTTCTGGCTATACATGCTTCCATTTCATTTTGTTCCCCTTAAGCTGTAAAATTGTATAATTTTTTTCTCTGCTCTTTTCCCCTAAAATTTCGATAAAAATCAAAAACTCTTAGCCCTTCAGCGAAGTCTTTCGGCTGCTATTCAAGTGTTGCAGGTGTTCAATCGTTCGTTGGTTCCATGCATTCATTCCTTTGGTCATGCCAAAGACATGAATGCCTCAAGGTAGTCGTACCATATTCCTTTGCACGAAAAAAGGGGGAAGAAAAAAGGTTTTTGTATAATCCTCAATGCTCGACGGAACAACTTGACTGACTGTCTACCCTCTTCGAAGTGTACTTATTGCGCAGTTAAAAAATGCAAATCTTATCGTCACTCGATTGAGCGTAATGACTTCAAGTGATAGGGGACAGCGGGAGACGACGCCGATCGACGATAGAGGCCATCATGTTGGGAGAGAAATAAAAAAACAAAATTCTTCATAAGCATATGAATACTGTATTGAAATAACGTTGAAGTGGGTGGATAACGAAATGAGTTTGCGAAAAAAAAAAAAAAAAAAAAAAAAACATCTCGATTTCAAAACTTTTTATTTATGCATGCAAAAATCGTTCCCTTCAGGGCTGTTGGGGAAACGGATTTACCTTAAAAAAAAAAAGTCATTTGTCCTAATTTCTGTTGGTTATAACTTCGTGTATCTAGCCTATTCCATCGAAAGTCCCACAAATTTGATTGTCAGGAACCTATCACTGTTGTCTTTCATTTAAAAGCTTCATTGGAACTCTTCTGTGAGTAATGAGCTCGATTCCTTCTCGCTCGCTTTCTTTTTGTATCCATTCTCTTTCTTTCTGTTTTAATCTTTGTCTCTCTCTCTGCTTCTGTTTTCTCTGTTTCTTATATTTCCTTCTATCGTTCTCTTTCATTCCATTTGCCTTAGTTGTTTTTTTGATCGCGATCTTTCAGTCTAAATTTTTTGTATTTTTGTCTGTGTCTCCTTTTCGTTTTCTTTCTCTCTCTCCCATTCTTTTTTATCTCTTTTCTCCGTCTTGTAAACATTTTCTCCCTCTTTCCCCATTCACTTTCTTTCCCCTTTCAATATTTCTTTTTTCTGTTTCCTGTGGGCTTTCAATATCGGGCCTGAGCCCGCACACAAAGATACTGTTTTAGATATTTTTACCATTGGTCCGAATTTTTCCATCAAAGCCCGGCCCAGCCCAGCCCAGCCCGTCTCGCGCGCTACTCTGCACCCGAACCATTCGAGAAAGACCATTCATGTGTATAGAAATAATCACCGTCGCCAGGAGACTCGATGTAACCATGTCTGTTCGTCTGTCCACATACAATTTTCTTATCGAATGAGTTGAGCTATCTTTATGAAATTCCGTACATCGATTAGTGGACAATTTTTAGAGGGGCCTCCAGTACTAAGGGCTGTTATAAAAACTATAAAAGCCGCTCTGAAATCTGATCTGAAGTTCTTAAGACACTGACGCAATTTCGGGTATTTGATGAAGTATATTCTTAGGCCTCCGATATAAGATAGCTGAATACAATTTGGCACGTGAGACTTGCCAGACTATAACATCCCCACTTGTTATCACTCTCTATTTTTCGAAAAGCAACATGACGACTAGCATTTTTCAATCTTGTTCGTTTTTCTGTCGCACTCCATCGATACTGCCTTCCTCCATCTTCCTACCACAAAAAAAAAAAACCAAAAAAAAAAAAAAAAAAAAAAAAACAGAAGCAAAGATTGAAATAAAATTTTGAATTTTTATTTATGCAAATGCAATGCAATTAGAGTGCAAAGTGCGCATATCTGTTTGCATAATTGCTGCTATAAATTTCAACAAATCGTGCTGAGCACTCAACCGTATACAGTAACAGCGAAAAGGACATTTCTCCATTCACCTTCCTCCCTTGATGGTTTTTTCTGTTTTCTATTTTTTTATTTTTTTTTTTATTTATTTATTTTTTTTTTTTCGTTGCACCACTTCAAGGCTTCAAAAGGCGACACTCGCGAAATCGTTAATGATTAAAAAAAAAAATGAAAAATGAAAAATAGAAGCAAAAGCAAGAAAGGAAAGCGAATTCCTTCGCGATGAACTTTTGTGCCACTTCAACTTTCCATATCATTGCATCTTGCTGATACTGGCGCTCCTGCTTGCTGACGCGATGGGACGAGACGAGAAGCACCTTCTCGCCCACAAGTGCACATTTCCTTACATCAAGTCACTGTTCCTTTGACTGAATGGGAAAACTCGCAACCGAAACTGAATGAAGAAAACGAAAAAATGAAAGTCGAAGAGAAAGAATCGCAACAGCCACAAGGACATACATATCACCCAACAACAATAATGACGACAGTGCCAGTCAAGATAATGCGGTCGATTGTGCACGCTGATAGGAAGATGAGAGGTGACGAACGCTGAGGAGGTGAATCAATCTTTAGAGAGCGATGAGAACGGGCTGGGGCCCGGGCCCGGGCAGACAAGGAAGCGCATGTCAAAGTGTCCTGATACAATTGAGGAAGAAAAGGTGAACGCAAATGAAAAATACGCGCTTCGAAATGATGTCGACAATGATTTTAATTTCCATTTCAATTCAAGCCACACACGCATACACACATACACACATCCTGTATCACCCATCCACCCACTCACTTGTGGTGTTCCTACTCCATCTTCTCAGTTTGTCATTCGTACAGTCAGTTAGTCAATGAGCGTTCAGTTCAAATTCTCTTCGATATGCTTCAATGTCCTTTCGAATTCACTCGACAACGCCATTTAAGCACTGCCATCCTTCGGTCCCACGTTTGCCCAAACTTCCAGTTATGCGAACACCATCAGCACGAGATATTATGCAAAACAATTTTTTCGCGTTCGTTATTTATTCGAAACAAGTTTTCTTTTCTTTTTCCCTTTTCCTTCCTATTCCTGGATTGCATTTCACCTTGTTTCCTTTTCTTTTTTTTTTTCAAATGAAACGTTGTCGTCTTTCTATCTACTCCAAACATCTGATTCCGACTTCCTTTCTTATTTCCAGCTTCGATTTGAAGTCGTTTGGATGCAAAGCCTTAGATTTTCAGATTTCCTTCAGCCTGACTCAGGAACTGAGAGTGACTGGCTGCCTTACTGGGGGACTTGTATCAAGTATCATCAACATCATCTCTTTTTGCCTGGAAAAAGCAAACCACTTATCAAAATGGAAAGTGCTTCATCCATTGTCCCGTGGAGTCTCATCGTCCTCATAGCCAGAGCTACAGCCACAGCCACAGTCAGCGTCGTCGCCATCATCGTCACCATCACCATCAGCATCAGCATCATCATCGTTGAAATCGACCAGTCTACTTGAGTATATGCCTGACTCCCTGACTCAACTCAGTTCAACTTAGCTCAGCTCAGCTCAGCTCAGATCATATCAATTCAGCTCAACGCAGTTCAACTCACCGCCATCGTCCTTATGCGAAGTCCCCATTTTAGCTAAAAAATTTCCAGGCACTCGTAATAGCAAACATTAATAATAATCTCGGCACTCGTCTCTCGCCTTGCCTTGCCTTGCATTGCCTTGCCACCTTGTTTTATTTTCTTTTTGTAATTTTTTGTATTTTTCTTTTTGTTTTTTTTATTTTTCTGTTTTTTTTTTATTCTCTTATACCATTTCCCATACCTTTGGCCACCTTTCAACATTTGTACATTTCCTTGTCAAGCGCTTGTTTCGCTGCTCTTCATGTTTCGAGTAGTTCGAGATACGCTCAAGTTATATCCTTAGACATTTGTGCTCATGTCTTGCATATCCTGCCATATTATAGCAAATTTTTGAATTTCCCTCGCATTCTTTTATTTCATTTTATTATTCGTCTTTTTTCTTTTTTCTGATTATTTTTCAAGTGATTAAACTTTTCTGGCGTCTATCGAAATTAAATCTGCGGTGAGTTATTGTATTGCTGTTAAGATGGGAGTGCTATTTTTTTCTGATATCTCGCAGCGCTGGAAATGATTTTAAGTGTGGGTCATAATCGAAATAAGTTTTTCCAATTTCCATTCCGTTTTAAAGAATTTATTGAAGGTATACAAAAAGTTTTTCAAAAACTCTCAATAAAATATTGTCGCAATTCAGTACTTCGAATGGAGGGGATTCCTTTCAGTTCCACAAAATTCACACTCTTCAAATAGCACGAATTCTCTTAAACCCGAAAACGAAGTGAATATGAAAATTTTAATTCGTGAATGTATAGCTACACACAGAAAAATATGACTCCATGAAATCGATAAGATCCCCTTGTTGATCGATTTTATAGAGAATTCTTCTTAAACTATATGAACGATGTGCTTTTTCCATAGAGAAAACTCTTTGAATGCATAGAGAAAACCTTCTTGAAACATTTCAATAGATATCCTTATATATTTCATGTGAATATCTTATTATTTCTGTTGAAGAATATGGAAAACTTTTTGATATAGTAAAATAATAAGGTGACCATATCAATCGAACTACGTGACATTCTTATAAAATTGACGTTTTGATAAGATATCCATATCGGAAGAAAATCGCCTTTTTAATATTAAAAGCGAGATTTCCCAGCGGCGCACTGCTTAATGGGTTGCGCCGACAAAATGCATTACCGAAAGCATACTTGTAATAGATTATCCTTGCTAATATTTTCTGCAATATTTTATAAAATATTGTATTTCCTGCCTTTTAATAAGAGGTGGCGATGGTGCAGTGGAAAGTGCCTGAGCTAGCAGTCGGAAGGCCCGAGTTTGAACCTCCGGGCAGGCAAGAAAAAGTGGAAAAAAGTTGAAGTCCACAAAAATGTGCTCCAATGGATAAAAATAAGAGATTAATAGTAGGAATAAAAGGGCTTTCGTAGCAAAATTTCTAGGAGTTGGATTTGGGAGCCTTATTTTTTAATAAAAAAAATGTAAAAAATCGACTAAAACTGGAGCTGTGATCGAACCCGCCGACCTTGTTTTTTACAAGAATTCATATCAAAATTAAGAAGTGATCTTCTTAACTTTTCGTTCAATTTTCCTTAAAAAAAAAAACGATAGAAGCTTTTCTTTATGGTTTTAATAAGACAATCTTCTTGGATAATAACCATAGAGCAATCTTATTGTTTTTCTTCCAATTTATGTGGTATGTTTTCTCTGCGTATAGTTACTGCAACTGTACGCAAAGCCAAAACACCACATAAAATATCCTTTAAGTCAAAGCAAAGTTTAGAAGATTTCTCTATAGTTTTTCTCCGAGAAGAGGTCTTCCTAAATTTAAGGGGTAATTCCTTTTCAATAAAATTTCTCGATGAAATTAGAAGATATTAAAAAAAAAAGGAAAAATGAAAGACAATGCCTCACAATCCAATGAGGTTAAACCGCTAATAAGGTATGACAAATGTACCACAGATTTGAAGTAAATTAATCGAGGATTTTGAAAAAAATTAGAAAATTATGTGTTAATAGGACCTTTTTCATACCAAAATGGCTCTCAAAGTAAAAAAAATAGAATTTTTTTCAGAATTTTTGACTTTGACCGCTTAATTAACCATCATTGGCTTAAATTCTTACCATGAATTTAATTTTGCCTAAAAGCCCATAGAATTGGCTTTCAAACCGCTTAACAGTTTTTTTTCTACGATGAACCGTTATCGTGGGAGAATTTTTTTTCTCGACTTACTGCCTAAAAACTTTAAGTCCCTCTAACTCCTTAGGGGAGCATTTTCTACCCCCCCTCCTATACGATTTTTGGTCGATATTGAGCACCCCTATCACCTCCTTTCGGATATACATCCTTATGCGAAACACCCTGTATAAACAATAATTGAATAACTTTGAGGAATAGTAATCTTTCAACAAAAATTTTTATGGAAAAATATAGAAAGGAAAGGTTCTAGCAGAACTCATAATGTAGGATACACACAGTCCAGCTGGATTGTTTGTAGCAGCGTTGGACGACCGATTTTTGGTTGATACATCGGTTGGACGAAAATCAAAAAGTTTTGATTTTTCAAAGTTGGAACGCACGGTCGTCCAACGTGATGGAACGTTTGCAGCGTTGTTGTATCAACTTTATACAGTATTATTTTCAATGAAGAGAATATTCCCAAATAAACACAATAATATAAAATAAAGTTAAGTTGGCTAATGCTATAAACAGAATAAGGGCGTCAGCGAATATTCGCCAGGCGAATACGCCGAAGAATTCGCGCGGGTAAACACAATGACAGCGAATGGCGAACTCATGTTGTTTTCAGAGTTTCGAAAAACTATGATTGAAAATATAAGTCATTGCCAGCAGAAAGTACAAACCCTCATTTTCGAAACAAAATCTCAAAGATTTTATACAAATGCATATGTTTTTTGATGTGTAAATTCTGCGATTCGCCAGTCGCCGGCGCTACCATTAGAATTAGAGCTATTGCGGCGTTTTGACGCGGCGAAATTGGTTGTGTTGTGGGCAACTTCGTATAACCGTGTGTACTTTAAGCAACGACGTCGAGCGAATATTCGCTGACGCCCTTATTCTGTTTATAGCATTAGACGTTGTACAATGCCGTGGAACGTATGAGTCGAATTCAATTACAATCGCTGATCCAACGCATTGTACAAAAGATTGGAGTGTAAGTATTCTAAATGCATAAGACATGACGTTTTGGAAGGTATAACGGATTTTTTACTTAAAATTTACTTGGCCTTCTCAAGTCCCCATTTTTCCACATCTTCTTTCGCCACCCAGCTAGCAATGTTTTCCGATTTCTTACAGAAATATGGCAGATTGTCTGAAAAAAATTGCCGAGTCTGAGGGCCAAGTTGATCAGAAAACGTACGGAAAATTGTATGGGCGGTTGACAAGAAATCGGAACGTTATTTCCAATGAATTTCGGACTAATTTTCAAACATTTCGGGCAGACTTCGGTTAGAATTCGAAGTGAAACACTTGGAAAACCCTGAATTCAGACAATGCGCAGAAATTCCGCTTGTTTGTCTAAAAAATATCAGATTTTACATAGCAAGTGAGGATAAAAAATGAATAGAATTTCAAACTTTTGCAAGATGCTATTTCTTTAAAATATGACAAAAAAAAATTAGAGAAAATTCAGGCAATTCCGAAAATATTCTGGAAAAATATTAGATTTAGTCTGGAATCAGACATGTCGGCCATAAATGTCAGCTGGGCTGCGATAGGTTTCCAATTCCAGTCTTCCAGTTGCTAAGCTCACACGCTGTCCACTACGCCACGGTCAGATCCATTTCGCGCGAACTAGATTTATTATATAAGCGTTCGAGAAAATCGAACTATTGACGCCTCGTATGTATGTTTGATATCTATAGATATCTATGTATATTATATATATATATAATATATATATATATAATAAACATAAATTCGAATTTGAGTGAAATTAAAATTAGAATGTTAGATCAATTCCCTAACCGAGTTTCGCTCATTCTATCCCTCTTGAGCGCCTTTGCCCCTCATCATGACTCATGATGGGTAATTGAATAAATATGTGTGAGTGATGTATCCTTCAATTCGTACGTGGCCGAGTCGCTTCAGAATTGATCCTTTAAAATATTAATTTTAATTTAAATCACCTAATCCATTGCATTTGATCGGTAAGCCTTGATTTAGGAAAAAATGGGGCTTAAAATCTCACACAAAAAAATATATATTTATGTATACATATTTATATTAATAAAAAGAAAACCCCAAAGGCAAAGTGTCGAGTGCACTTGAGAAGAGAAAATGCCACAACATCAAAGTATTTGCGCTGGCAATCTTTTTTTTTTTTTTTTTTCCATAGTACATTTATCTTTTTCAACCCTTTCGGAGTGTGTTCTTCCTCTTCAAGTTTTCTTTGTGTTTTCTTCTTTTTGCATTCTTCAATTCTAGGTGAACTCCGAGGGTTGCGTCCACAACAACCGACAATTGGGCAGGGAAGAGTTAAGAACGGTTCGCCCTATATGCAAATAATCATAAAACTTCGCTACGATTGCGCTTAGTTTCCTCAACTCTATTTGCACTTTTCATATTTCTTTCGTTTTTCGCTTTGTTTGTTTGTTTTCTTGAGCATAAGTTTAACGAAAAAAAAAAAAATATATATAATAAAAATGAAAAAAATAAATAAAAACGCTACGAAACGCACATTCAGAAGAATGCGTGGCAATGGAAGGAGGAGCGGGAAGGAACCCAGAAGGCGAATTCAACGCCTTGCACTGAACTGCAGTGATATACGAAAGTATGCGATACCGATGAGTCACTCAAGGCGTTACTGCAGCAGATGAATGCAAAAACTCCCATCAGGCTAAGTAAAAAGTTCATTGGTTTTTTTTTTTTTTTTGGTCCCATAACTCAGATTTAAATATAACGTTTCATATGCTGGAGGAGTTTCTTCCCTAAAGGGCATATGTATAATTAGATTAGGGTGGCCGCCGAATGTATGGAAAAAATTAAGTTTGCCCAATTCTGTCTCCCAGGGGTTCAAAAGTTTGGTATTTATTTGAAATTAAACTGAAAACATCAGACACGACATTCTCGATATCTACCTCTCTCAGCTATAAGCACAAACGAAAAGTTCTTTCAAATTGAGTCGAACTCAAACTCTCGCTATGATCGCAAATGTGTTCGAAGCATTTCATAGAGTCTTGCCTTGAGTCAAGCTCAAGCCTTCAGTCTCCTTTTGTGTGCGCGACTGTTAGGTCGGCTTTCGGAAGTGTTGGATCGCAGAGTTTGAAGTGTTGTAGAGAAATTGTGCCGTTTGATCTTTGAGCTTTGCGCTCTTTACGTAAATATTTGAAAGAAGTCGTTCGTTTTTTTTTTTTTTTCTGCGTAGCGAGAGACATCGTGAGCAACATGTTGATTAGGTGAGTTTGTTATTTTTTTACTTTTCTTTCTCTGAATTGATTGCGTTTGAATGTTTTTGTTTGAATTTTCGACAAAACGAAATTCTGGTTCCTGCGAGAACTATGTTTCTGTAATTCGAGGATATATGTATGTATGTATGAAAGGTGCAAAGCAATCGGTTGGAAAGTTTGGTCTGTAGAATGTTGACCGTTCTGGAAAATGTCGTTTCGAGAAAAACAACTTGTAGCTTTTTTAATACTTGCAATTTCGGTTGAATTTTTTCACATAGGATTTACTATCGAAATAAGAAAGAAGAAAAAAATCTATTTTTCAAAGTGGTTATATCAGAATAACCCCTTGATTGACCAAAAGCGTACGATTTGCACTTCAAATAAAATTACTATTCTTTAAATTAAAACGAGGAAATTTTTGAAGGCGCAAAAAACACAGAAGAATCAGGGGAAAACAATGAAAAAAAGGATGTATTAAAAGAAAAAGAAAGCATGAATGAGTTCGATAAACAACCGCAAAATAAAAAATAAAAAATAGAACTTTGCAAAAATCGCGCTAAACTTTTTACGCCTCCCAATAATTTGATGCAAGGCAGCTTAACTTCTCTTCTACTTTTCTAACTGCTTCACACCCAAAGCTGCTTTTGATGGAAAAAGGATAAAAAAAAGGGGTTAATGCACTTCAGGCAATGTTTTGTTGGGAAAATGTTTGCTCTTAAGGTTGATTTCTTCTCCTCTTTTCCTCTCCCTCATCCCTCTCTCTCTCCGCTCTCTCTTTCTCTCGCTCTCTTTCTCTCGCTCTCTTTCTCTCGCTCTCTCTCTCTCTCTCTCTCTCTCTCTCTCTCTCTCTCTCTCTCTCTCTTATCTCTCTGTGTGTGGCTTTGATATTTCTTTTTTCTTTTCTTTATTTGCATTTGTTGTGGCATTGCATTGCACTAACGTAATAATAATAAACATAACAACAAAATGTGCTCCTAACGAGAAAAATCTTATCTCATTTCGCCAAGCGAACGTAAACGTAAATTCCATGCACTTCACTGTGCACTTTTGAAGCATTCATTGTAAGCAATCGATGAGTCGTGGCAGGGCGAGGCGAAGCGGGGCGAATGAATTCGAGTCGAGCCATCGGTCGTCACAGTAGTCGACTTGAGTTGAATTCGTTTGAGCGGTATAGGGCTCTCAATAATCGTAATGCGATTCCGCTCATACCCAAGAGGACGTGCATGCGGCCCTACCTCTACAGTTCTGTACGTCAATCACTTGCAGTCCACTTTCCTTGTTTTGCATATGAATTTCCGTTCTTTTGTGAAACTTTACCATTTCTTACCCATGTGTCTCCTCTCATTCTCTCTCTTTATATATACATATACATATATCTCTTTCTCTTTCTTTTTCTTTTTCACCCGGTCTTCCATTCGATGAAGCAATCTTTCGCCGCTCAATGCATCTCCTCATCCTCTGTGTCGTAATCGGCATTATCCTTGAAGAAGTTTGAACTTTTCAAGAAGTTAAGTTGCATTAGCAATCATGTCCGCTCTTGTTGTCGTAAATTATGCTCTTTCGTTCGAGGTATGAAAGTATAAAAGTGGAAACTTGAAAAAAGAAAAGCTTATACAACAACAAGAACAACAACAACAACAAAAAAGACAAACAATTTCTTTTTTTTTTTTTTGTTTTTTTGGTTTAGCCATTGTTATTCTGTGAATGATTATCGATGAAGTTCCCGATTTCGATGGGTTCGAAAAACGGAGTTCAACGTCCTTTAAGGAAATTCTTTTGGATTAGTTGCAATCGAATGTGTTTGAATTTTTATGGTCATTCCATCAGCCATCAGCCGATGATGTGGAATAAATGATATTAACGATGTGAGAACATTGCTAGTTATCGATTGTGATTGCCATACGCAGTCATTTCAACTTCTATATTTTTGGAATTTCCCAATATTTAACTGGGCGCTTCCATTGTAACTCGCGTTGTTCGTTAAAAAATATATAAGATAAAAAATAAAAAATAAAAATAAATATGAAATGATTCTTGAAGTAATAGTTAGATAAGATAATAAAGATTTAAAAGTGCCGGTAACTCGCGTTACAGTTTTCAGACAAAGGTTTTTGAGCAATTCCGTAATTTTACGCTCTGGGACCCAAGACCGCCTAACTTCTCTTCACAATTGCAAAAAAGAAAGTTTAACTGTTCTTGAGGAAGTGAGCAATTGTGAAGAGAAGTTAGACCGTCTAGGGGCGGTCTTGGGTCCTAGAGTGTTAATAAATTCTGCCAAAACTACGTGGATTGGCTAATTTTTTAAATATTATTTTGTATTAAGAATAGAATGAAGAGTTAGAAAACAAAAAAGTTTTGCGTAAAAACTGGTGCTGTTGATCAATAAATAATCAATATGCGGTAACTCGCGCTACTTTCCCCCTTTCTTCGGCTTTCCCTTCCCCTTTTCATCTTTTCTGCTCCTGAAAAAGGCATTTTTGAGTCAAGCTTAAATCAATTTTCGAAAACTGACAGGTATTGGTAACTCGCGTTACGAGAAATAAAGCCTTTTTAAATATTTTGGGAGGCACTTACAATTTAAATGGCATTTTTCAGTTATTTTACATCCCGGCTGGAAATTGCCTGGAGAAATCTAGTTACTAGTAGGGCCTAGTTAGCGCCTAGCTGGCTTTGCCCGACTAGATAAATCTATCCTGGCGATAGCTATCGCCTATCTAGAATTTCTCGACTAGATAATTTTAACCTGGTGCCTAGCTAGCACCGCCGCTATAGGGGCCATGACTAGAATAAGCTAGACCTAGGGCCTTGCTAGTTTTCTCAAGCTAAAGCCCAGATGGAAAACTCAAGCCTGGCGCTAGCTAGCGCCTAGCTGGATTTGCCGGACTTGATAAATTTAGCCTGGCACTACGAGGGCCTAACTAGAACCCAGAGATTTTAAAACAAAACTTTTTTTATAATTCTCACTTAGTTAAAATTCGTGGAAATATAAAGATTGTACTTTGTGTATTGAGTGTAAGCTTTCCGCAGAGGCGATATCGTAACCAATGAGGTGCGAACTGGGTGAGAACTTTAACCAATACCCCGTCAAGGGGACGTGAAAATAAATCTTTACGTAAAAACAAGTAAGGGTGTTATAGTCAGGCGAGCCTGACAATAGAATACCCGACACAGACACACGTGTTCAAATAATTTTTAATATCAAGAGGTGTTTAAGGCCATATGGGGGCCCAATACACCGACTTTTGTTATATTTCTTTATGAAAACTGCCCCTCTGCCACGCCCACTTTTCCAATTTTTTGGAATTCTAATCGGAGGCCTTAATATTCGCTCAAATCCTAAGTTTCATTGAAATATTTGGAAAAAGTCCGATTTTGAGGCAGTTTTGAGATTTTTGTGATAGACCCTAGTACTGGAGGTACCCTTAATAATGGACCGATCTAGGAAATTTTTTGGGAGAATGTTTATGGCTACAAAATAAGCATAAGTGCCAACTTTCGTTCAAGTCCCATTTGAAGTTCGGGTGTAGGGACAAATTTTCGAAAACCGCCCTTCTGCACGCCCACTTTTTAAAGTATTTTGAAAACCGTGAAATTGCCTTGAAACATGTTCAAATAGTCAATTTCATCAAAATAGCTGGTTGCAAAAACTTCGTATTTAGAGTCAGTATTCTTGTGAATTTTCGTAACAGAATCTTAGTAGTGAGGTACCCGCTAAAATGGTCCAGATCAGAAGTCCATTCCGAACTTGTTCTTACTCATGTCCCGATGAACAACGCATACCAAACTTTTGCCTCAAGATTAGCTCAACTCCTATCGTATAGAGAACGTGTACAAACAGAGGACAGAGACTTTAAACAAGAACTTTTTTAAATCACTTGTTAAAATCGAATCTCCGGTGACGCTGATATTTCTGATAACATTTTGTATGGTCTATCTCGACTGAGTTCGTAACATGGGTACACACCCAACAAACGCAATATACCCTCGAGCACGTGTGTGTCGGTATAAAAAAGTGAATGACATATAGACCATATGCCAGAAATGACTAGCCGGGGGCTAGCTAGCCGAAACATTAACAAACTAGGAAGAAGCCAGATGGACTTTACCAGCTTAGCCCAAGATATAAAGTAGCTAGGGCCTAGCTAGCGCCGAGATAGAATTTCCAGCCGGGATACGATTAAGAAAGAGAATACGAAGAAGCTATGAAGAAAAAAGGGATTTTGGTAACTCGCGTTACAAAAAAAAAAAAAATAATAATAATAATAATAATAGCTGCACAATTTCTGAAAGTTTTCACAGGGATCCATTCGTCTAAATGAAACATAACCTTGCAAATCGTTCAATGAATGTTCAAGATATAGACAAATAATGCCACTTTTGCAACAAATGCAACTGCGGTATGCAAATGCTTCACTTCAAAACAGCTATTTTTACTCCCGAAATAGTAATTCTTTTATATACCAAAGTTTTCGCTGTCAGCTGTCCCCTCTCTTTTGAAATTTCCCAAAAGGGTAATTTTCTAAAAATAACCTTTCATCATAAAAATTCTTGTGTCAACAATTTTCAAAATTTTTTTTTTTATTTTGCAAAATTTTCTTTGAAATATCCTGATTAAGTTACTCGAGGCGTTCTGGAAATTGCTAAACTTCATTTAGCTTTTGAGTTCATTTATTTAACGGACTCATTACGGCGAAAAGGGAAATTCTATTCCCCTCACACCGCCTTTCTTATGCAAGTAATTTCTTGGTCATTTCCTTATGTAGGCGAGTAATTTATTTCGCTGTCGAAATGAGATAATAAACTTAAGGAAAAACAAAACGCCAAAAAAAATTTTTTTTTTTTCTTCATTTTCGTGACATCACAAAGCACAACTGATGACAATAAGAACAACAACTACAGCAAACGTGACGAGGGCGACGAGAGCGAAGAGGGTGAAATATAATTTATTTCATTAAAGTTTACTAATGAAAACAATCAAAGGTAATTTCATGGACAGCGATCCGAAAATAAAGCCAGCAAAAAAGCCAAAATGTGTGGACAGAAAAATTTTACTGCAAGATAAAAGATAAGAGAAAGAGAAGAGAGAGAGAGAGAGAGAGAGCGCGAGAGCGCGCTAGAACGAGTGATAGCTGGAGAAAGTGCAATTGGGAAATCGAAACTAAAAAAAGCCGACCTTAATTACGGCAATTTGAAATAACAATGATGTAATTAATAATGAGAGAAACAAAAGGAACAGACGGAGAAAAATTAAAAGAGAGAAAAATCGCACGACAGAGAGAGAGAGGAGAGAGAGAGAGAGAGAAGAGAGAGAGAGAGAGAGAGAGAGCACTCATACGGAACGGCATGCCTTCAATGTTACAAGATTTGACGTAATCCGTCATTAGGTGACGCGAACTAAAGTACAGTTGGAACAGATAGCGGCGCCAGTGCTGCCATACTGCCATGATTGGGTCAAGAGTACAGTTAGTGCTTATATTTGAATGCGTCCCGGAATCGTCTGGGGATGACAATAAAAGCATTCGTTAAGCCAGAAACCACCCTCGTCTTGGTCGTTGTAGTCTTGGCACGACAGCAGCAGCAGGAGCAGCAACGGCAGTGGCAGCGGCAGCGGCAACGGCAGCACACCTGAAGGTAATTTGCGTGGGGGGGTGGAAATAACATTACTCGCTCGCTCTGCCCCGTAATTTGGTAATTGTTTAACGATATCAAACGCTTTCCTTTCATTTTTTATGTTCACATTTTTTTTGTACCTACATTTTTGTGTTTTTTGTTTTGTACTTATTTTTTGTTTTTTGTTGTCTTGATTGTGCGATGATGATTATGATTATTATTATCGTATCATAGCCATAAACATGACAATGAATGCGGGTGTGGACGCGGGTGGCGAAGGTGAAATTCTTAAACATTTGTTTCGACATTGATTGTGCCTTTTAGCTCGCACTCCCTTCGTTTGCTCATTCCCTTCGTAAATCCCCTCGATATGCCCTTCGTTCATTGTGCTCTGCCATGGACAACATAGATGAGCTGTTTGCGTGTGAGGACCTGTTTGCTGCTGCTTCCCATTCTCCGTTTTTTTCCGGAAAGAGATACGCGAAAAGCGAAAACATTTTTATGTCACAGCTGGACAAGTGTGACGATGGCCGGAAAAGGGACAAAGGAACAAAGGGAATGGGATAATAAAGGGCGATTACCAATAAGAATATTTAGTAATAGTTATATTCGTATACTGGAGGTGCGGAACTGTACCGGATGTTGAGATTTATAAGCTTTATTAGGAGCTGTTTAAAATTCTTACTAAAAATCGTAAAATCGTAGAGAATGGGAGAGAAAGGATACCAATCGATATCAATGACAGAAGACACAGAGTCGAGGGAGTAAGATGAGAAATGGAGGAAGCCAAACTCATGTCGGCGAGCAAAATGATAAGATGTGATGTAAAGAGTTGAATATTACAAAATGGGAGAGTTATGGTTGAGAGAGCACAAGAAAAGAGGATCACAGAACGAGAAAAGATACAAGAATGATGGGCGGTAAATGAAAGTGACATGTGGACAAAAAATAGATATCAAGGGGAAGCAGACCAATGAGAGAAAATAGATGAATAGATACCAAAATGAATAGACTAGAAAGTGAATAGACTAGACTAATTACATTTTTCACTATAAGCGAAAAAAAAATGAGAGACCAAAAAGCCCAAATAATAATTCAAAAATGAAATATAGAAATGGTCAAAAATAACAATTAACAATAAGGCGGGCACGCCAATGGTGTATATATATGCACAATTTAGCCGACCTACCTCACATCGCTGAGGTGGTCAGAGTGGCTAAGGTGTTGGTCAAAGATACCTGATGATGAACCTGTAAGCTAGGTTCGAAACCGGTCGTATCGGCTTTCCACACTTCTCGGCAATTTATGAAAAATAAATTTTTTCAATTGCCAAAAATTACATTTTTCACTATAAGCGAAAAAATGAGAGACCAAAAAGCCCAAATAATAATTCAAAAATGAAATATAGAAATGGTCAAAAATAACAATTAGACTAGAAAGAGTTATAAGAAAAATTAAAGCAAAGATAAGAATTAGACAATAATACAAAAAAAGGGAGAAAATTAACCTTGAAAACAATTGTCGTAAATTAAAGAAAAAATGAAAAACGAAAAAAACAAATACTAAAATGTGGGAAAAATTAGAAAAAGGTGGCAAAAGTAATTA
This sequence comes from Chlorops oryzae, assembly GCA_020466095.1. Classification (NCBI taxonomy): domain Eukaryota; kingdom Metazoa; phylum Arthropoda; class Insecta; order Diptera; family Chloropidae; genus Chlorops; species Chlorops oryzae. Next base: position 157,448,655 of record CM035806.1, on the reverse strand, counting down.
AAAAAATAAGCAAGAATTCCTGATAAATGAAAGGAAAAGCTGAAAACTACTCGACTTGTAAGTGTATCAAACCGTACTATTGAATTCCCCACCCCTTGTCCGAATGTGTTCGAAGCTAATGAAGCATGAACATGAATCAAGAAACAAAATTTTGACTTTTCCCTTGAATGGAGTTGCCCTGTGCGGTGGCGTAGTGTGGCAAGATGCAAGGTATGCATTGTAATTAAACTGGCAGTGACGAAGGACAGACAGACAGACATCCATATGCGCTGTTCGATGAATGTAATTCTCACTTTTGATTATGTCAAGATGACTTTATAATTGCAGCACGCGTGTGACGGCCTAAGTGCGGGTTTCGATGGACGCGAAATTGCCATTGATTCCGTGTGAACGCCCATTCAGGCGAGTAGTGCCTGCAACCGCAAGACACATTTACGCCCACTCGAAAGTCACATTTCCCTTTGCTCCTTTATTTCTTTGTGGTTCTTGTTGTTGTTGCTGTTGTTGTTGCTGTTGCTGTTGTCATTGTATATGAGTTTTATTTATTGTTGGTGTTGTTGTTGTTCGCAATCAGCGTTTCGCAATTCACCGGAAATCGCGCATACGAAATGACCGGAAACTGACGTGACAGAAGTCACACGCCCACTCGTCAGTTGCGGGTATATGGATATGGCCAATTTGGAAATAATTATTGCTGTGGGCGAGAGACACAATTGGCAACTAGAAAGGGAAAATTTTCTTATATTTTTAGATTTAAAATTTAAGTAGAAAAGAAATAGAAGGAAAAAATAAAAGCATATCTTTGAGATGTCTCCGTGGCGAATCTACTTGAAAGGAGTAAGGATAGAGAGTTGAAGGATATACTGTGTTTTAAATGTTGAATCGGGGGTTTTCTTTCAACTAAAAAGAATAATCAAAAAAAAAAAACAATGCCAACATGAAATTCGACTTTTCGAAAATAATGGATTCTAAAACGGAACTCTTTCTTACAGGTTGAAATTTACAATGACAGCTGACGTATACTTTCTTCGGCAACTGTTTGTGGATGGAAGAGAATTGAACGGAGTAGCTCGATTAAAACTCAAAGGTAAGAAAATTATGCTCTAACTATCATTTACATTATACTCTCTGCTTGGGGATACCCCTCTTAAAAGGGTGTCTCTTTGAGTGGAAATATTTTTCAGTCCCGTGTGTGTTCGCTCAAGAGAGAGCAGACTTTACTGATTTGAAAATAAACATGATTTTCAGGTACCTAATGACATTGTAGGCGTAACAAAATCTATCTTTATCAAATCCACCATCCCAGTAAATTTCCTTGACTAGTTTAGAAGTTGGCCAATTGGTTTTTTTTTTTCAACCATTCCTGAATGACTCAAGTTTTCCACTTCAATTGACCGACGGACGCATGGACGGATGAACAAACAGACTTTTGAGCACCTGTGCACTTCTCAGGCCTATAAGAGCTATCCATTACCGCCGGACAGACGAATTCATACATCGAATGAGCATATTAAACACATCAATGGACATCAAACGAAACCGTTAATCAACATAAATAAGCCCGCCACGGATATAGCCACATTGGGGCAGGGTGCGAAAGATTGTCGGCTGGGTTCTTTGTTTTCCTAACGGGTTAAGGAAGTTATTGGATATGAAATTTGATCGGCTTGTGTAACCCACGGATCGGTTTCTTTGAACGGGGATCGTGTTTGGTGAAAATGACGTTAGGGAAGATTGTTTTTGTTTTAGAATTTTATGACCAATAACCACAATATTATTTTGAGAATATATTTCTGCTGAGCTTGTTGGTCCTCGGGGTAGATGTATGTAAATAAAACTACATTATTTACTTATTTTGCCCTACGTTTCGTTCCTTTTTGGGAACCTCTTGAGGAGCGTTTTATATTATTTTTTCAACTTGTTTTTGTTTTTGCGGTTGGATTTTTAACTAAATTTTCAATTAAATACACAGGACGGAATAAGCCTGAGCTTATCACAAGTGACCCATGTGCATATATATATCTTCTCGGAATAAAGAATCATTGGGTTTGCGTTCTCGAAGAAAGAATTATAATCATTCCACGAAATGATAAAAAAAAAAATGGCATTAGAATGAAACAAAAAAAAAAAAAAAATGGGAAGCGGAAAGAGAAGAACAATATAATATTGTTAGGTAGGTAGGTAGGTTGAAGTGGCTGCCACTTAGACCGTTAATTGGCCCATTGTGATACCAAGGAGGTTTTCTTGTGTTTGTGTGAGTGTATGTCTTGTTATGTAGTGTGCCCCTAACATGGGATTGTTTGAAAAACCAGTGCTAAGCTTGAAACATTACACTCCGTTTTGCCTGTGCCGGGAACCGAACCTCGGACCCTGGGATCATAAGCATAGTACGCATCCCCTACGCTATCCCAGAGCCACTAGAATATTGTTAAAGATTAAGAGAAAGAAGAAGAAAATGAAAGCACTGAGCTTCTGAATCTTTGAAAGCAAAGAATGAGGTGACAGAGACGAAATGCACGAGAAGAGAAAATTTGGCAAAGGAGTACGGTCAAAAAGAATACGCAAAGGATCAAGAAGAAAGAGTATCGAAAATGAAGCATACACGAAGTGAAACAAACCGAGATAAGCACGAAAACAGGAGATAAACAAAAAACACGGAAAATATGAAGAAGGAAAAAAGGAGAATTCGAAAAAAAAAATACACGAAATGGAAGACATAAAAGAAAAGCCTTACCGCGAACAGGGCTAAAAAAACAACGAAAAAAGAACATAAGGAAAATAGAGTGAGAGCAGTATGAATAATAAAAAGTTAGAGAATTGGAACAAAATTAATGAACAGAGGAGTACGAATATGAAGAGTAGGGGGAGGAAGAAAAGTGAGAAGAAGAGGCGAAGAAATAGGAACCCAAGAAGTTGAAAAATGAGGATGAAGAGAGGAGAAAAAGTACAAATAAATGATGAGTATGATGAGCTGTAAGAAAATAGAATGGAAAAAAGATAATAAGGAGAAAAAGGATGAAAAGCACAAAAAATAAAATATTTGAAAGTATAAGACATAATAAGTTGAAGAGACAAAACAAATATGTGTATATATGTAATCTCGGACGATCTCTTAATTCCGGGACTCCTCTCGGACCCGACGATAAAGTAATATTGACGATGAAATCGATTATGAATTTCATCCGATTCAGAAGAGTCATCGAAGCGAAGGATAAATGGGAAAACCCACGTACGTAGTGTACGTGCAGTCTCGCTCCACGGGCAGTCTCGTCTCCTTCGTGTCCCTCGCCCTCTTCACATTATCACAACATTTTGAACGAAAATATCATTTTTCATTCATTGACCAATTTGAAGAGTTTATTCTCCAAAAGCACAATGCATGAAGCCAAAATACAAAAATTTCAATAAAGGAAACCCACAAATGAAGAGCGAAATCGATGAGGAACAAAAAAAAAAAAAATTAACAGACTGTATATTGACAACGTTTAAAGTAGGGTAAAACCAATAAAAATCGTAATTAAACCAAAAATATGGCATCCCGTGGTGTTTCACGAAAAAATTTAAAAATAAAAAAATAAAAATAAAAAATTGGAAAAAAAAAACCACAAACAATGAAAGGACAGACAATGTACCTTTTGGGCTGCTCGTTTGGTTTCGTTTCGATTTCCTTTTTCCCTATTTTTTTCTTTTTTTTTTTGCGTTGCCACCAAAATGAACTGACAAAACAATCATCATTGTTGGCAGTTGTTGTTGCTGTTGTTGTTACTTGTTGTCAGTGTTCTATTGAAAAATGATATGTTCAACGAAAATGTCAATGCAGAAGAGGAAAAGAATTAAAAAAAAAATATATAAAAAAAATTAAAAGCATATCGCGAAGGGGAAAGGGGCACCGACAGTCATAGACAGAGGAGGACAGGCCACAAAGGGCGAACGGCAGCTTTGACATTTATTTCACGAAACGAATCGAATTGAAATGGAATGGTTTTTTGTTTTGTCATTTTTTCTGCAAGCTAATGCGAATCCATCCACAATGCAACATTGTGTTACAGGGTTGCAATATAACTGTGTTCTTGCCTAAAGAAATTTTTTTGCAAAGCCGTTCCGAAAAAAATCCTGAAATTCCAATGACCACCTTACACATGTTTTAAAAACTTGGAAAAAATTTATTAAATAAGAAATAATGATAGTTGGCATCTCTTAACATGTTTAAAGTCGAGTAGGATTTCTTATGAAGAAATACTCTTCTCCCCCCAATAAATATCAATAGTCAATTTTAAGCGTGAACAAGAAGGCTTTTTTTTGTTTTTTTTTTGTTTTTTTTTTGTTTTTTTTTTGTTTTTTTTTTTTGTTAGTGGCAATTCTAAACATACTTATCAAGAGTTCATTTATTTTTTTTTATATAACTAAGCAATGTGGCAACACTGAGCACTGGTGAATATTGGCCAACTCTATCTAACAACGTTGAAAACTATAAATTGTGAGGGTATAAAAATTTTGAAAAACCCATTAACGTTTCCAAATGACTTGTAACTTATCGAAAATAATTCTACACTGTCATACATCATTGTTCGTACACCTAATTACACCATACATTATGGTATCCAATAACGCAGCAGGATATTAAGAACTACTTCCAAAAGCGGCCAAAAAAGGGAATCCTCTTTTTTACTTTTTTATTTATAAATTGAACACGGCGAGGGTGTTACTCTGATTACTTTTTTGCAGTTACTTCCCTGATCCTTTTTGTAGACATTGTGTGTGTGTTTTTTTTTTTTACCCTTTCTCATGTGATTGCTCCCTGCTGGCTTCTGACTCCCTCGTTGTTGCAGTTCCTTTCAATTTTTTCTTTTATATATTTTTTATTTTTTCATTGTCATTCCATATTTCTCGTTGCCTGTTGTGTGTCAATTTCACTTTTTGACAATCATTTCGATTGCATTGATTATGATGTATGATGTGCCAGCGAACCAAATTTTGGTCTCTCTCTCTCGCTGTCTCTCTTTCTCTCTCTCTCTCCCTCTCTGGACCCTCACGGCATGGAAGATCGCTCTTTTTTCCCCGTAATAGTGCAGAACACACCATGCGGTCGCATATTCTCGCTTCCTTTTGTCCCCAATTAGGTTAGCATCATTTTTCATCAATAAATGAAAATGTGAAAGTGCTCTCTTCCTCATCCTAGTCCTTGTACTCGTACCCGTCCTCTTTAACTCTCGCCAATTCTTTCCTATAGCGACGACAATGACGACAAGCATAATTTTTTTTAAATGTCATATATGGCAACACACTATTACAGCCTATCACACATGTGCAACACGAATTTGCCTTTGTTGCCCTCTCTTTATTCCCTTTTTCCTTTTTTTGTAGTTTTTCAATTTATTTTTTATTCTTTAGTCACATTTTTCCGGGCAACTTTTTTGATTCTCCCCTCCCCCCAAATTTTTTTTCCATTTCCACATATTTGCAAAGTGTTTTTTTTATCTCAAACTACTCCTTTTTTCCAAGGGCGATCTCTGTTTTCGTAAAACCGATATTTGGAATTTGAAAATAATCAATCATTTCATATTTCGTTTTTCTTCTTTTCTTTCCTGCCACGATTTTGAATGGTTTCATCGCACTTTCGTTTCATCGTTCCGTTAATCAATTGCGATGACTATTCGAGCTATGAATATTCATATCGATTCGCATTTTCTGATTAGAAACTTTTTTCTACCGTTTCCCTTTTTTACATTCGCACACACACACACACACGTTGGCCGAAAGGACTCTTAAGCATTGTTTTGAATCTATCCATTGATACGAATTTTTTTTTAGCAAATCATGCTGAATCATGTCATGGATTTGGCATATCTTCTCTCCACACACATGTCAAAGGTTAACCCTCTGAAGTCATTTGTTAAATAAGCTTAAAGTACAGTTTGACGATCGTTCAAGTATGTTATTTTGAACAATCCAAGCGGCCCAGAAAAGTATGCTTCTAATTCTTTGCATTTCATAGTGTCGTGGTTAAAGTGACCATCTGCAAAGAATATAAACGAAGCATGCTAGACGTGAGATAGGCTAAACTAAATGTTTGTCCATATGAAGTCAGCACCTCAGAAATGTCGTCAGACTACTGCCAACTGAAATTCCAGCTCTGCAATTTGGACCCTCGATAAATATCGAAATTTTCTCTCCTTCGAGGGCATAATGGAACGAAATAGCTAAATGTGCACAATAGACCTACGATATGGACGCAGTGCCTATGTTTCGCCAGGGTAAGAAACCCTATATGGCTATATAAGCCATCTTCCTTAACGAAAGTAGCTAAATATAGATTCAGTGTTATGGAAACAAAGATCCACGGCTGGATATCCGGGCTGTCTTGTCTTGATCATGTTCCAAACCTGGACATTCGTAGCCGCTACGGAAATTTCGGGAAACAAGGCTACGTTTGTATGGACAGGTCCTAACAGCAAATGAGGAGAGTTTAGCAAAACGCTAAAAAAAAAAAACAAAGTTACAGACAACGAGGGCATCCGAAACAGCGTTAGATGGACACAATAATGAGGGCCCTAGAGCCTGTAGGAGTTACCTTGGATGATGTAGCCGATAGAAAAAACTGAAGATACTGGTGTCGTTTTGCAGACCCCGGAATAGGCGGAACAGGAGACACCTGAATCACGCAAGAAGATGATAAACCATCCGCATTCTAAGAGAAGTAAGCGGAAAAGCACAATCTATCGAAGCACCACGCGCGTTCGTTTCTTTGAGAGAAGCTCAGCGATCGATCGAATCTCTTTTTCGAACAACACAAATCCAGATAATGAACAAAAGGGAGTGTCATCAAATACGTGCGTATATGTAAAATAAGGTTTAAATTACTTACAAGCGGTTGTCTTGTTTCATTTCGGCTTAAATCCAAAATCCCCAGTATCAAATAACAAGAAAATATTAATTACTTTCGAAGTCGAAGAAGAAACGAGAACGATTTTCTCTCCCATTTTTCGAAAATTTCTTTTTCTTTTCCTAATTTGTGTGTCGCTCATCGTTCAAAGGCTCGTGAGATGTGAGATTGAACTCATTGTCAGCTCGAAATGAAATTACGATTAATTAAAGAAATATGCAAATGACGCGAAAAGGATATAAAAATAAACGGGTAGCACGTGTAAATGAGAGCTTAGAGGAGATTCTTGTTCAACTTTTTCTCAGTCTCTTTGAGTTCGTTGTTATGTTTGATATTATTGTTGTGAGTCGTTGTTGTCGTTCGGTGTTTGTTGCTGTTACGTTGTTGATGACGATTGAAGTGACTTGCCATCATTGACAATATGTCAAATACGAGCATAAACAATGAGAAACCTAAGGCGGGCGTACGAAAATCATAATGAAAATCAGCGAGGGGGATGAGAGAGATAGAGAGAGAGAGAGAGAAGAAAGTGTCAAAAAGTACAGCCGAAAATCAAAGCCGACGGCCAGCAAGCGCCGTTGATGAGCTCGGACACGTGTTGCACTTGAAAAAAACAACTTTAAAAAGAACATGAAAAATAAAAAAATAAAAAAACCACGAAACATCGAACACCAAGTTGAGACAAGAGAGACTGACAATAAACTACAGCAACACGAAAACCCACTTTGCTTTGGGAAAAGTGGCGGGAAAATCTTCGTTTTGATGAGTTGATTTAGTTGATTTCGTTGATTCCATCACTGATAATTCGTTTCAAATTCAAAGGCAACAAGAAGCGAAACGGCAAAGGGACGTCTGCGGCGAAGGCGTTCAACAATGAACAACAAAAAGGCAAACCATAAAAATTTTGAAATAACAACAAATAACACCAGCCGATGATAGTCACGGGCGACGACGGCGATGGCGACGGCGACGGCGTCGGTGACGGTGACGGTGCGTGCTGGAACAATTAAAACGAAAAATTAAACGAAAACACGTTGAGCAGTACCAAGAGCACACTTAATCGAACGACCCTCGTACTTGCGCAATGAAGAGGCATCGAAATGTTGTCTTAAATAACAAACACCCGAGAATCCGAAAACACCGCAGCAATTTTTAACACCCCTTTCTTTCAACATAAACACCGGAACCGTTTTGCATTTTGCATTCCTCTTTTCCTTTTCTCCGCTGTAAAATTTTTTATATTTTTTTTTTTATTTATTTATTTTATTCTATTTTATTTTTTATTTGTTTGTGTGTGCTGCTGTGTTTTGCATTGAGACAACATTTAACGTTGAGGGGTTATGATGAGAGCATATTGTTCAATGGAAGAAGCAACAGCAACAACAGGACAGGCAGCCAACTAATGACAAGGACACACTCTGACCCGCATAATCACGGTATCATCAATGATGATGTTGATGAGAACGAAACGGCAACGGCAACGGCGACAAGGACTTTATGCAAAAGGCACACCAAACGCTGACTGCCGACTGCTGACTGCTGACTGCTGGTTGTTGAATGTTGGCTTCACAACCTTCATCGGGGACAACGAATTTTCAGCGCACAAAAGGCAATTATAATTACACGCCTAGCACGTTCGCTGTGCGGTATACAAAAGGTACGCAGGCGGCTACTCACTACCCAAAAGAGAAGAGGGTGACGAATTCTTGCCGCAAAATTTGCTTAAAAATTTTCACACGCCCAGGACAACAACTAACAACAATCAACAAATAAAGACAATGATAGCAACAACTGCAACAACAGCAACAACAGCAACAACAATAGAAGAGGTCAATCAACATCAACTGAATTGTGAGACTGTACTCTAGGTATTCGGTTTACCCCTCTTTTCCCCTTTTGTTTTTGTTGATTTTTCGTGATTTTTCAACGTGAAAATGCTTTGACAAATTGGTCACACCAGCGTCCTGATAGTTTGGACACAAAAAAAAAAATAAAAAAGACAGCAACATCGACCACGTCGAGGACTCAGCGGCATTTGAGCCCGCCTTATGCCCACTGTCATCGTTGACATGGTTAATGTGTTCGGCGCACCCACCGCATTTCATGCCATCGATCTTGATGAGACTGTGTCTTCGGATGTTATGATGAAATGTCACACGACACTCAGCGCAGTGCAGTTCAGTGCTACGTCAAGGGGTGGGAGGAGTGTCATTCGGAGTCAAACTGCAATTTGTGTTCGGGCCTGAGCAATATTAATTCCCTACGGATGCAGCTACAGCGTACAGCAACACTCTCAAGTCTGTCGAATTTCGGTGAGTGTATGAAGTCTTTATTAGTCAGCGGTGGTCGAGAGGTTTTATCCAGCATCGTTTTTCGTGTAAAATGGACAAAATTAACGTTTCAGTGCTCGTTCAATGAGCCGTGATGATCACTTGTAATGATAAAATGTAACATTTTTTTTTGCGATTATATCGTGGGAAGGTTAGAAGAGAGAGCACATAACGCCACGAAAGAAGTTACAGAAGCTACCAAGGACATAAAAGGCATTAGGTGGGCTGATTAGAAGAAAATGGGAGTGGGAAAATATAAATATAAACATAAGAAGAAATAAGGGAAAATATACTGAACAAGTTAAAGAGAAGAAAGAAAGCAAAACAAGGAGACGAGAAATACTTCGCAGAAGATAAAGAGGTCAAGAAAAAACAAGATCGAAAGAGAGCCAAAGGAAGCGAAGGAATGAGAACGAGAGAAATACAGAAATGGAGAGAGAGAGAGAGAGATAAAGGGAGAAATAGAGATAAAGAGAGATAAAGAGAGATAAAGAGAGATAAAGAGAGATAAAGAGAGATAAAGAGAGATAAAGAGAGATAAAGAGAGATAAAGAGAGATAAAGAGAGATAAAGAGAGATAAAGAGAGATAAAGAGAGATAAAGAGAGATAAAGAGAGAAAAGAGAGTAAAGAGAGATAGAAGAGAGAGAAAGAGAAGAGAAAGAGAGAAGAAAGAAGAGAGAAAAAGAGAGAGAGAGAGAAGAGAGAGAAAGAGAGAGAAAGAGAGAGAGAGAAAGAGAGAGAAGAGAGAGAGAGAGAGAAGAGAGAAGAAAAGAGAGAGAGAAAGAGAGAGAAAGAGAGAGAAAGAGAGAGAAAGAGAGAGAAAGAGAGAGAAAGAGAGAGAAAGAGAGAGAAAGAGAGAGAAAGAGAGAGAAAGAGAGAGAAAGAGAGAGAAAGAGAGAGAGAAGAGAGAGAAAGAGAGAGAAAGAGAGAGAAAAAGAGAGAGAGAAAGAGAGAGAAAGAGAGAGAAAGAGAGAGAAAGAGAGAGAAAGAGAGAGAGAGAAAGAGAGAGAAAGAGAGAGAAAGAGAGAGAAAGAGAGAGAAAGAGAGAGAAAGAGAGAGAAAGAAGAGAGAAAGAGAGAGAAAGAGAGAGAAAGAGAGAGAAAGAGAGAGAAAGAGAGAGAAAGAGTGATAAAGAGAAAGAGAAAGAGAGGGAATGAGGGGGAAAGAGGGAGAAAAAGAGGGAAAGAGGGGAAAAGAGAGGGAAAGAGGCAGAAAGTGATAAAAAGAGAGAGAGAGAGAGATAGAAAAGAGAAATTAAAATCCACAAATCCAAAAGAAGTGAAACGATAAGAAGGAAGCATAAAATCATTCAACAACTGACAACTGGTTATAGGTTATATAACATTGAAGTAGTACAAAAATAGTGGTATGTTATCAGCTTCGACTATAACCAACTGCCTGCCATATGGAATTAATACCGTAGAATTGGCATCAAATAACTTATACTTATAATGTTTAATTGATTGTAGCGTGCACTGCTCGTAATCTTACGTTATTTGCCGCAAGAAAATCAAGTCATAAAGTAAGTGAACCATTTCATGGTTTTTCATACCCACCGTAGGCAGGGCATATTAGTTTTGTGCGCATCTTGTAACAGCTAGAAGAAAGATCCACAGGATTAGATAAAAATATACATATATTCTTGACTAGGAGCGAAAACCGAATCGATTTAGACATGTCCGTCTGTCGGTCTGTCATTCTATGGTCGGATCTCATTCGAGACGGCTCGAAATTTAGCACATGGATATTTCGGGCCCCGAGGATGATCCCAAGTAAAAATTTAAGATAGCCGCTTACTGGCAAACCCACAAATTGAATGCATATTGAGTAAACTTCCACTCATTACATTTCATTGATATTTTGGAACACCGATATTATCAGAAGGGCCCAAAAATAATGGTTCATTGTAATTTGCCTACGGAAAGGCGTAGGAGCTTTTAATTTGAAACATAGAACAACCACAATGTATTAGAGGGGTACACGAGAAATATTCTTTTTCCGCCCACTTTCACGCCCACGAATGGAGAGTTTTCGTATCTTTGGCACAGAAAAGCAAAACATAGGGCGCCAATAATCTCGGGTAGCTGAGTTTATCAAAGACGGACTTGACCGACTTTCTTACCTGTTTTCTTTTGAGTTACTTCCATTCTTTTCCCAACACAAAACGAATGTGAATGACAGACATTGCTTGTACCTCCTCTCCTACCGTTCCACGAACAGATGACTCAAAAACCTGCGATTACAAAAAACTGATGCTGACATTCGCGCATTAATTTGACTATCCAAGAATAGCTGCTGGCAAGATTTCTTCAATGTGTCACAACTGACAGCCTTCACGGGGACTTCAATTGTGACATTTGCAGTCACTGACTCCTCTACTCAGTGCATACCTACATATATATAGGAATATTTAAATGCGTGTATTAAAGTACAAACACGCATCGAGGTACGTCGGTACACATCGACGCACATGTTGCACAACGAAATGATGATATTATGGAACCCTTTCCTGCATCATGACTTGCTTTTTCGCACATCGTTTCAGAATCTGCATAGGCCTGTGCACACACACGCAAACACAAACGCATAGTCACACGAGCTGTTGTATCCCAGTCCAGGCATCTTCTTAATTTCCCTTTTTTTTTTTGTATTTCTTTCTTATATCTAAACTACGTGTACGTGTACATGCCCGACCGGCCTGACCCCGCTACGCATTTTAGCAGCTGTCGTTTGATCATAGTTCACGCGTTTTTTTTCTCTTTTTTTTTGCAATTTCTGTTTCAGCGGTCCCTGTCCCTATTCCTATCTCGTTCGTTCCGTCGTTGCATGCAATCTATCGAGCCCCTTTTTTCTTGGTGGGCAAATAGAAAAATGCATGCTTGCACGACAAGTTCATTGACCCAAAGAAGCCCATATGCAAAAAATAGCACTCTTGCAGTAATGGAAAATTAAAAGAAAAAAATTTTTTTAAATCGTGGAGAGAGGAATTTGAGTAGTTTCAATCAAAAAACAAGAAAATAATTGTAACTTAAACGAATAAGAATTTAGTTAAAAGTTGGTAACTCTTTTTTTTTTTTAACAGCTTACATCGAGAGTACCTTGATAGGGTTGGCTTAAAAGCGAGTGAGAATTACAGCGGTTTTTTTTTAAATCAAATAAATTTCTTACTTAAGTCCTTAAGAATTTAAAACTTCTGGTTTTTAGAAGTACTAATTATTAATTTTTTTTTTTTACTGCCTTTCCTGCTTAACCCTCCAAAGCCTGATTTTAAACTCAATTTTTTAAAACACTTAGTTTGGATGAGGTATTAATGGGATATTTTTGGTAAAGAAATCAGCTTTTACGGGGGGAAAAATTTAGTCATTCAAGGGTTAATCAAAAAAATACTTTGAAATTTAACTTAAATATTTCGATGTTCTTCAAGGAAAGTTAATAATCCGACCGTAAGACTTAAGAATATTCACATGGTATTTAGCATGAGAGGGTTAATATTGGAAAATTAGCATTACAAATAGCTTGACAGCTGACAAACTCAAACTTTTGAATCTGATATCGAGATGAAGGAATCAAATCAAGAAGAAAGAAATGGCTTGTGAGGAAATGCTCACCTCACTCTTTTGTTTTCGAGAGAGAGAGAGGGAGAGAAGAGAAGTTACAGCTTAATTAATAACAATAAAAAAAAGCATTTCAAAATTATTGAACCGTAAGAAAACATGCGCCCTCAGTTGCAAACAACAGCGACAAAGAAGGCGACGACGACGACGGATGCGGATACGTAATTCATCGGTTGGAGTCAATAACCTCTTAATAAGATTTATAAATGTCATGTCGCGATTATGGCCTCAAACTGTTTAAACGAGCTTGACTAGATTGATTTTTATTTTCCACTGCCGTTGGGGGTATTTGCATAGCCGGTGAATTTCTGTACGTATCGTACTGCACAATCCGCTTTAGGGATGGACGCGTGATAAATGTTTTTCATCATTATTATGCACACGCTTTGAAGGCATACTTAAAATTCCTCACGTAACTGAGAATCATGGTTTTTTTTTTTTTTTTTTGCTTCTAACTGTGACTGTCACGCACGGTGTTTTCGGAGCTTGCAACTTTCACGAAACTCATAGTTGAGCTTCCTCCGGATGTCACGACTCACGCCCATCACGGCAGCTGTCTCTAGTTATTGTTGCGGTCATGGAATTTGTTTCAGGACTCGATGACTTTTTAATCGGCCTCGTTTGCTTTTGCTCTCTAGGGTTTGAAGTGTTAAGTGCTGGTATCGTTGTTGTTTTTCCTTCTTGTTGTTGCTATTGTTTTTTCTGATGCCGACGCTCTCATGCTGCTGCTGCAGCATTGATTGTAGCAACAACTGTGCCGTATTGAATTGAGTAGAGTTCAGGTGACTTGATTTGATTCGATTCGATTCGATTTGATTCTTTTCTTCTTTGATTTCTATTTAAATTTTCTTTTCTTTCCTTATACATACTGTACGTACCACCGACCAATTGTGGAAATAAAAAAAGGAAAAGGGTTGCTTCACGCAAGATATGCGGGGTTGATATGCGTAATTTAAAAGAAATCACATTGGTTCGCACTCCTCCTTTGGCATTTGTAAGACATTGGCTTGTGAGTTCAGCAGTTAAACGTTGTGGTAGCTAAGGAAAAGAGGAAGAAAAAGGGCATGAATATGTTTGTTTTTTTTTTTTTTTTGAGGAATTGAACTTTAATAGAGGGTTCATTCGGGGCAGTGGAAACTGTACTCTATACTGCAGTAAAGATTTCTCGCATGCGAAACACCTTTTCTTTTTGGACAATGGCTGAGGTACACTAGCAAAATTTTCAAAGGAAAGATGATCGAATATATTCGGATCGAATTGATCAATGAACTGTTGACATGGTTTGATCCTTATCATATCATATCATATCATATATAATGTTATTTTTAAGTACAAGGGAAAATAAATAAATTAAAATTCGAAGCATACCTCAAGGTTGATTATACCCAAAGTATTTGGCCATCCTCAAAATTTGCGTGAAAAAAAAAATCAATTTTGATTAATTCAAATTTCTATTTGTTCAAAAAATTAATTAGTGATATTTGATTAGGTGTAAAACAAAACAAAAACAAATAGAAAAACATAAGCCAATACCTTCTCTCGCCCGTACACTAGCAGAGCGCTTGAATCGAAGGCATTCGGATATGGAAGAAGAAAAAGAGGAAAATGCGCAATTAAAAAAATTTTTCCTGTATGAGTAGGAAACTAAAATACTGCTTGGTAATCGGCGTGGAAAATCGAGGAAATGAAATTGGGAAAATGTATTATGTGAATGTATTAGTGCAACTAACGGCAACAAGAACGAACGTATGATGATTTCATTAGTTAAGCTGATATCCGGCGGAAACAAAACCAAACAAAACGAAACGAATCTCAACTCAACTCAACGAAAGCTCAAACAGAATAGAATTTTTGCACTCAATTATCCTGCGGCTATTTTCATTCGAGCTAAAGCCAAACGTTGCGATTTGATCCCCCAGCGTAATGTTTTTCATTTAGTACGACTTTTCAATTTTCCGTAAAGAACACACAAAATCGCTACATGCATGCGTCTGAGCGTTTTATTACAGGAATGTCTACGCGCGCGCGCGTGTGTGTGTGTGTCAGGAAGGATATAAGGCGATTGAGGACGCGTACAGGTTTTCTCCTATCACTTTGGCCAAAACAACAATTTCCTCCATATTAGAGCTCGCACAAAGCACGAAAGAGCGCAGTCGGTAAGATAAAGGAAGCACACACATACACACACTCGCACGCACACATGTTTGTGTTTATATAGAGACAGACACGATTTTAATCACCTACATACGTACATGTAAAGAAAGAAATTCAGCTTCGATAGAACGCTTAAGAGCTGCTGTATACCAATGCAACATATTGCCTTAGTCGAGCTTCAACAAACTCCCCGGCCCGGCCCCCCGCAAAAAAAGGGCAATATAAAACGAAAAATATAAATAAATAAAAAATAAAAAAGCGACACGACAACCAACAATGACAGCAATTCCACCAACACGATTTTCTTGTAACAACAACTAAAAGCGGAAACGGAAAAAGCGTTGCCATGTTGGTTTTAAAAGAGTGAACTTCATAATCGCAAGAGCTTGTTTGATGAACTTGTTCGTAGAGCAAGCATGAGAGAGAGAGAGAGAGAGAGAGAGAGAGAGAGAAGAACGCAAGAAGGATGAGGAACGAATTGATAGATAGAAGAAGAGAAATGCGATTTTACACAAGGAACATTGGCAATTTCAGTAAAATCATTACCCACCACCATGGCAAATGGGGGTCATGGTGAAATTGTTACCGTTATGAGGATGTGAAATACTCAATTGAAAATATTGAATTTCGCGAATGGTGGTCATGGTAAAATTTTAACCGTTAGAGTAGGGCTGCCATAAGTCTGACTCCGCTCACCAGGACACTTTTCTCAAAACTTTTCCACTTATAAAAAAAAACCAAAAAATTTTTTATGGATAAAGTCATCAAACATTTATTTGAAAAAAAAAATTAACAATCTTCTTAAACATTCATATAAAAAAAAAAAACTAACAATTCACTTAAACATTTATACCAGGACAATTTCAGGGTAGACCAGGACACCAGGACAATTCGTGCAAAACCAGGACAAATCCTGGTAAACCAGGACGTATGGCAGCCCTACGTTAGAGGGCATTATATCTAGCTGCGAAATCCTGAATTGAAAATATTGAAAATCAAATTTTTGCAAGTTTTGCGAATGCTGGTCATGATCAAATTTGAACTCCTCTCGTCACCTTGATCAAGAATACATGTCCATATATATCGCGACTCCTTCGGTCAGTTACAAACTCGAAGATATTTATCAAAAAATTTTTTTTTGAACAATTCCTTGAATTCGAATTCAAATTATGAGATATGTACCTATATTTAATTTCATTGGTAAATTTCACAGATAGATTGAAAAAATATTGGACTTCTTGATTAACTAACGGTTTGTTAACCAAACCCGAAAAATCTTGAAAAGACACAATTTCTTAACCTTTGATTCATAAACATTGATTATAATCTCTAATCTAATCTAATCTTTGGTCTAATTAGACAAAATCCCTGGTAACCAAACCAGAGATTTAATCAGACTTTAAAAGACCGGCCCTAAATTTTAAATCGAAGTCTAAAATCGATCTAATGGTATCAATAGTTGAAGAATATTGTGGCCAATGGAACTTAAGCTTCCTGTTCACAATGACGAAAATGATTTATTTTCATTCACAATCCTGAGGAATATGACCGAAATAATTTACTTAAAAATTAAAAGAGTATAAAGTTGGAAGTATTCTTGATTGATTTTCAGGGATAAAAGTAATTACATAAATTTTTTAAACATTCCAATTTATGTGTACCACGAACGCAGAGTGTCACAATAACCCCGTGAAGAGAACGAGGAAAAATTCGTAACCTTAAGGAAGTCCATCCTTGTGAAAGTTTTATGATTTTTAATTTTCCAGTGTAGAATACTGATAATTTTTAATGACAGGAATAGAATATGAATGAATTCATGCTGGATAATAAGAAGGAAACCAAAAGCGAAAAAAAAATAAAGATATTTGGAGAAAGGGACTTCAATCTAAAATCCTGCGTATATTCTAAAACTAAAACGATTTTTGCAATGTTTTCGTTTTCGCCTTGGAGACTCCAATCAACTGAACAGCAACAAGAAGGATAAGGGCGACTCGAAAACGATTTTCTGACGATCCATTACTGCCACTTCATCTGCATCTTCGCCGTCCTGTGCTCTCCTAGCGGTCGCAGTAACGTTTCTGTGTATCTTTAGGGTTAAATTTGTCAATTAAATTAAGTGCAACCGCAGGGCGTTTGGCTGTTAAACTATTCATAAAACGATAGTTTCGACTTTCGACTTTCGTCGACCATAGCGCATCGCATAGCACGATGGAGCATGAAGAAATATGAAACGCACGAAAGGCGATAGACCGCTCGAACCGTTGATGAACAACTGTCATCAACGATATCATCAAACGGATTGACAACAGTATTTTGTTATATATGTATATACATATACATATATGCTGTTATGTGTTCCTTCTGTGTTCTTTGTCAGTGAGCCAACGAACGAATGAGCGAACGAAAAACCGTTGCATATCCCTAGGCGACACTCATACCAATTAACAAGCCAACAGATGAGATGAGCTTTATAGCTGCCAAAAAACTCGCTACGGTCGTGGCAAACTCTTGGATGCACATTTCGAGAAGGTAATTTAATTTGAGTTTTCGTAAACTTTACCACAACCAGACCAACTCCTAATACACGTCCTTCTCCTCTTCCTCATCCGGCTTCTGGTCCTCCATACGCTGAGAGCAGCGAGCAGTAAACCAGCCAGCCAGCCAGCCAGCCACCCAGCCAAAACGCTCGTCTGTCAATAATAAATTTAGTGGTTTTCGTGAATAGTTAAGTCGAAATTCGACGCAGTACGAGTGCGGATTTATGATCTTCCTCGAGCTGAGCTTTGTACGTTGCCATTCGCGTCGTTTGGCAACCAGATTCATTTGATTTAACTATTTCGACGACTCATTTATTATGAATACATTTGCTTTTGCTATTAATTTGTTAATCAACATAACTAAACATTTGCAAAGCTGTAAAGAAAATCGAATGGCGGAGTGAGAGAGTGAGGGAGAGAGATAGAGAGAGAGAGATATAAAGAAAAAGAGCGATTGAAAGAGAGAGATTGCAAAAGAAAATCGGCGATTAAAACGCTTTCTCCTTGATTGAATTGAATCAAGAAAACTTATTTGAAAACGGGATAGAATTCTAATTACTCAAAATTGTATTTTCACCAATTGTAAGAAAATATTGAAAACGAGAGCAGGGACTTCCTTGAAAAAGCAAAAAAAAAAAAAAAACTGGATTTCGTCTTTAAGAGTCGAAGCTTTTTTCACATCATAACTGGCAGTATGATTTAATAGCACAGTCTCATAAACAAAGTGAGAATTATTGGAAAGCATATAATGTTACACTTATATCCTTAAGAGTCGTATGATGCTTAGACATTCCGTTTGAATAACGTTCTAAAGGACTTTAAGTGACATGGCATTCCTAACCCATTCGTGCCCAATTATTTGAAACAATTTTGAAAGACGTGAAATCTATTTCGTCTGTTTCGACGACCATTTTTTGCTATTTAGGTCATTGCAAAATGTTTAATTTACACAGAGTTTTGACTCTCTATCTCCTATAGCCCTTGAACATCCCTGAAAAAAGAGTTTTTGGAGCAATTAAAAAAAAAAAAAAACATATCTCAGAAATTAATAAAGAAAGAATGACAATTAACTAATTAATAACCAATACATGCTCCGCTGGAAGGATATTTTTTCATAACGAATTTTTCGTTGTCCCAGAAATTTTACCGCTTGCGCGTATTGCAAGGAAATAGAGTTTTATATCAAGATTAACTGTATTTAGTTTTAGTTACAGTCAGCCTTATCCAAAGTCCTTAAAAATGTCAACTTAAAAAAAATGTTGCATACTTCTGGGGTGTACTTGTGATTGATATGGAGCAATATGAAAATTTTTCATAATTCCACTGAAAATTCTAACCAAATCAATGGCTTGCTATTTCCTTTAAATGGTAGCATAATGTGGATGAAGCCTCCATTGTCCATATCTATTATCTGTATTATCTTATATCTTTGATCCTCTTCGGTTTTTAATCAAAATAAAATACCTTAAATTGAATGATAGCCGAAGGCCAGCTAATTTATTTTTAATAAAGCAATTAATTGTTAAATTTCAAGTTGTAAATAAATAAATAAATATAATAAATTTAATGTTGTTCAATGGAAAAATACTCATTTTCTTTAAAGGGCAGTGGGAGGTAATGCGTTAAATATGTTATGGTTCACTCATAATCAATGGTAATTCATATAGTGAAATTGTTCAAAGAAAAATTATCCAACACTCGGAGACAAATTGTATGAAAAATAAAACATGTAACGCCTGCAAAAGTCTTAAAAACACGAGCTTCTTTTTAATAACACTGTCAAACAAAAAAAAAGCAACTGAATATTTGTGCAATTTTCCTGTAGATCTCGGCCTCCTAAGCAAGAAAAAAAATTTTTTTAATTTTTTTATGGAAGAGTTTTTGAGAAAAAATTTTTTGAAATTTTTTTCAGTGCATTTCGTAGGTGCACTTGCTATTTCAAGCATATCTCGGGCCCCGATCTACCGATTTTAATAAATATATTTTCCAAATATAGATAATTAAGCTCCCTACAACTTTTAGAAACAAAGTTTTTGATTTGCATGAGTAGTTTTAGTGCTAGAGGTGCAATTATACAAGAAAATTGTGTTTTTTTTCAAAAAAATCAGGGTAAATTTTTCATATAAAAATTTGTAAAAAATAGAAATCGAAGTGGAAAACCCATTTTCAAATTTTTTGCGTATAGCTAAGTATTTCTTCTAAAAAATAAGCCCCGTTTGGCTAAAAGCGGTGAAAAATTTACGGAGCTATGATTTTTTTGCCAAAACACTAAAAAATCGATATTTCACAATTTTTGCTTTGTTCACAAAACTTGTTCATATGAGCCGAAATTATTTTATGAAGGTGCAATTGAGTAAATTTTCACATATATAAATGCATAAATGCTGCCTCTTTATTGATTAAAAATGAATGTCGTTTTGCCCTGCCTTTTAGAATATTGTGGTGGATTTGTTTACCTGCCGGTCTCAATGACCTGTACCAGATAAAAAAGGGTGCAGTGCTTTCCCTTAGTGGAAAAAAATATAAGGTATCATGAATACGTTTTGTGCGTTAACGTCAGTTTTTATACTAAACGTGTTTCTTTACTTTCAATTTTGCCTAATGAATTGAGCGTAGTATAAAATACCTGAGGTTTTGCATACTTTACATACATACTTACATACTTACATACATAAACCGGGGCCGCTGTGATGCAGCCCACTTTAAGACAACATGAACTACCAAATTGGTACAACTCCTGTAAAACATTTGTGAAATAAGCTCTAATGCAAAAGTGTTAAAGAAATAAAAATTTATTTCCAAAATTATTTTTATACAATTTGAAAAAAGTTCTTGCTTCCGCTTTGTCTTTTATATTTACTACCATCATTTTCACGCACAAGGGACCACACGTAATCACCCATCATTGCCGTGTCGAAAAGGCCGCTATAGCGATTTTCAATATCCTTTAATTGCTGATGAAAACGTTCGCCATGCTCATCGCTTACGTCTCCTAAGTTTTCAGGGAAAAAATCCAAGTGCGAATCGAGAAAGTGGATCTTCAACGACATGTGTACTTCGGATTTCTTATAATTATTTAGTAGGTTATTTACTATTTGCTTGTAATCTGGACTTTTGTGGTTGCCCAAAAAATTGTGTATAACAAGTTTGAATGAGCTCCACGCTGCTGCTTCGACTGGGGACAAAAGGCTTGAGAACTCGTCGTCTTGCAAAAGTTTACGTATTTCTGGACCATTTAGAACTCCTTCCTTGAGTTTTGCGTGTGAAAGGTAGGAAAAGATCGCCTTTAAGCGGGCAAAAGCTTCCTGTGTTCCATCTTTTGCCAATTTTTTTATAAAGTTCTTAGCAAGTCCTAATTTTATATGCAGTGGCGGTAATATAATATTATTTTTATCAACGAGAGCAGTGCGTTGAATATTGTCTGCACCAACTATAATGTTGGTTCGCAAAGGCCAATCTTTTTTAAAATAGTGTAAGTGGTCAGCGCGACTATCCCACTTGCACAAAAAACAACAATATTTTGTATATCCTCCTTGAAGCCCGCACAGAATTGCCACTACCTTGAGATCAGCGCATATTTTCCATCTATGCTTGTCATATTCAATATGATCCAAAAGCGTTTTCATTGTTTCGTAGGTTTCTTTAGAATGCGATGCATATGCGACAGGAAGAGACGGTTTTTGGTTGCCATTGTGTAGGAGGACAGCTTTTAAGCTCTCTTTGTTGCTATCGATAAATAAACGCCACTCTCCGGGATTGTAGACTTCATTGAGCTCTTCGAATAGGCCTAAAATATTGCTGCAGAAACAGATATCGTCTACTTTTGCGTAAAATTTTCCGTATTGCAAGTGCCGATTTCTGTAAATGCTTGTTTTGACATCAGGAGCCACAAATCCGCGTTCTTTCATTCTAGATGCAAAAAGTTCAGCTTTACCCTTTGAAAAACCAAAATCACGAATCCAGTCATTTAATTCGGCCTGTGAGAGTATTCGTTGCGTTAAACTTGTTTCAAACTGACTTCCACTAGACCCCAGCATTTCCTCTGATGATCCTTCTATTTTGGGTGCTGAGCCAGGGCATTCTGGATAAGGCACATCACTTGAATGAGGTAGAGGAAATTTTACCGAATCAACTTTCGCGTATTCCCATTTTAAATGTTTCCCAAATCCACTTCTTGCACTAAGGCAAAAATAGCAGTCCACCGAGTGACAAAAGGGCTCACTCCATTCCATTGCCGTGTCAAAATCCATGTAACAGCTAGAATGCAAATAGTTAGTTTTTTTTATAGCGTATTAAATTTTAATTCTTACCGTTCTCCAGAAGCCCATTTTGATAACTTTCTATGACATAGGTCACATATTCTTTTAGGCGTCCACGGCTCATTGAGAGTTGGCAAAACACCGAAGTAATGGAAATAGTGCTTTTGCAGTGCTTCAGTAAACGCTAATCCTTTATTTTTTAACATATATAATCCACAAATATTGCAAAAATCGTCCGGATTGTTTTTGCACATGAATACACGAGTTCTTTTACTCATTTTTTTATATTTTAAAATTTGTTTTATTTTCAATTGATGTACGTTGTTCAAAATTTAGTTCAAGACTACTAATCTAAACGCCACCCAGCCAAAACGCTCGTCTGTCAATAATAAATTTAGTGGTTTTCGTGAATAGTTAAGTCGAAATTCGACGCAGTACGAGTGCGGATTTATGATCTTCCTCGAGATGAGCTTTGTACGTTGCCATTCGCGTCGTTTGGCAACCAGATTCATTTGATTTAACTATTTCGACGACTCATTTATTATGAATACATTTGCTTTTGCTATTAATTTGTTAATCAACATAACTAAACATTTGCAAAGCTGTAAAGAAAATCGAATGGCGGGGTGAGAGAGTGTGTGAGAGAGAGAGAGAGAGAGAGAGAGAGAGAGAAAAGAAAAAGAGCGATTGAAAGAGATAGATTGCAAAAGAAAATCGGCGATTAAAACGCTTTCTCCTTGATTGAATTGAATTAAGAAAACTTATTTGAAAAAGGGATAGAATTCTAATTACTCAAAATTGTATTTTCACCAATTGTAAGAAAGTATTGAAAACGAGAGCAGGGACTTCCTTGAAAAAGCAAAAAAAAAAAAAAAAAACTGGATTTCGTCTTTAAGAGTCGAAGCTTTTTTCACATCATAACTGGCAGTATGATTTAATAGCACAGTCTCATAAACAAAGTGAGAATTATTGGAAAGCATATAATGTTACACTTATATCCTTAAGAGTCGTATGATGCTTAGACATTCCGTTTGAATAACGTTCTAAAGGACTTTAAGTGACATGGCATTCCTAACCCATTCGTGCCCAATTATTTGAAACAATTTTGAAAGACGTGAAATCTATTTCGTCTATTTCGACGACCATTTTTTGCTATTTAGGTCATTGCAAAATGTTTAATTTACACAGAGTTTTGACTCTCTATCTCCTATAGCCCTTGAACATCCCTGAAAAAAGAGTTTTTGGAGCAGTTAAAAAAAAAAAAACATATCTCAGAAATTAATAAAGATAGAATGACAATTAACTAATTAATAACCAATACATGCTCCGCTGGAAGGATATTTTTTCATAACGAATTTTTCGTTGTTCCAGAAATTTTACCGCTTGCGGGTAATGCAAGAAAACAGAGTTTTATATCAAGATTAACTGTATTTAGTTTCAGTTACAGTCAGCCTTATCCAACGTCCTTAAAAATTCCAACTTAAAAAAAAATGTTGCATACTTCTGGGGTGTACGTGTGATTGATATGGAGCAATATGAAAATTGTTCATAATTCCACTGAAAATTCTAACCAAATCAATGGCTTGCTATTTCCTTTAAATGGTAGCATAATGTGGATGAAGCCTCCATTGTCCATATCTATTATCTGTATTGTCTTATATCTTTGATCCTCTTCAGTTTTTAATCAAAATAAAATACCTTAAATTGAATGATAGCCGAAGGCCAGCTAATTTATTTTTAATAAAGCAATGAATTGTTAAATTTCAAGTTGTAAATAAATATACAAATAAAATTAATGTTGTTCAATGGAAAAATACTCATTTTCTTTAAAGGGCAGTGGGAGGTAATGCGTTAAATATGTTATGGTTCACTCATAATCAATGGTAATTCATATAGTGAAATTGTTCAAAGAAAAATTATCCAACACTCGGAGACAAATTGAATGAAAAATAAAACATTAAACGCCTGCAAAAGTCTTAAAAACACGAGCTTCTTTTTAATAATTTGAGTGAATTAAATATTTGCAGGAGAAATTAATCCAAACAACCGTTGCGATTTATACATACATATGTACATAGATATCAGCATAAAATCCAATTGTATTCGCCTGTAGTTTTGTATAAAGTCTTTTTGATTATTTTTTCCTTAGCTTCATTTATGCTATAGGCTTGTATATAGGATTTTTTTTTCCATTAACCTATGTCGAAGGGATTTTATGTTATGTCTCCATATGTTTATAACTACAGTTACGCTCTTTTTACTTTATTTTCATAGACTTTCTTGAGAAATTTACGAGACATTATGTCTACAGACAAATTGCAATAACAATAATCGTTACAAGATAGCACACGCATACACACACACAGACACACATGCACATGCCCATACACATACACATGCACACACACACACATTTACAAAAGTAAAAATAATCGGCCATAAAAATATGATTCCAAAGACATTTCGAGCGTCCAAAATGGTTTAGTGCCGGAACGATGTCTAAGGCATCGCTTTCTTTTGGGGGAGCACAAGTGGGCAAAGAGATGAATTCGGTCGGTATCCAAAATGAAAAGGACTTATGCCACACACGCAACCACACAAAAGCACATACATACATACACTCATACGCGTTCTTATGTATGCGAAAGTTAATTCATCCTTAATGTTTATTACTTCATTACAAATACGCTCGCTGCCCCAGCGATGCCGGCCCTGGTGTTGCAACGCGTTGCGGGGCTTTAGCCATGGTCATATGAAAAAATAATAAAAACCAAAATAATCGCTTTTGTTGTGCTCCCTTTTTTTCGTGTTTTTGTTTTTGTTTTTGTTGCTCTTGCTTTTAGCAATCATAATAATTGATATATTGATAAAAAGATAATCGCTTTTGATGTTGGAATACTTCACGCTCGGCTATGAACGTTGAAGGACACCACCACCAATATTATCTACTCTCTCTCTCTCTCTCTCTCTCTCTCTCTATCGCTCTTCATTCGCTTAAGTGCTATTCTAACTGATATGATAAGAAAACATCAAAGAAATCGCGCTATTGTTATGACAAATACAGAAATATTTGAATGGGAAATGGTGGCAGAAATTGGTTTTTATTTTTTCTGACAGAATAAAGAATTAAATTCAGGGAAAAAAATAGTTGCCAATATTTAACGATTTAAGAGGGAACGCTGTAACAACCTCAATGCTTGTCAACTTTTATCACTTACTGTTCTCGATAAGCGATTATTCAACATTATCAATTCAATTAACGAAAATTCACTAAGGGACTTGGGAAACGCTATTTTTTAAGTGAGAGCACTCGATGCTTCGATTTGCCGAAAAGAGGTGAAAACAAACGATAAAAATAACATAAACAAGTAAGGGTGTCATAGTCAGGCGAGCCTGACAATAGAATACCCGACACAGACACACATGTTCAAATAATTTTTAATATCAAGAGTTATTTAAGGCCATAAGTGGCCCCATATACCGACTTTTGTTAAATTTCCCTAGTACTAGAGGTACCCTTAAAAATGGTCCGATAGGGTTCATTCTCGAACTTCTTCTTACTCATGTGACTGTGAGAACGCGTACCAAATTTCATCAAGATAGCTCAACTCCTTCGATAAGAAAACTGTATACAAACAGACAGACAGACGGACATGGCTTAATCTCCTGGTGACACTGATCATTTCTATATATATTTTGTGTGGTCTAGCTCGACTGGTTCTGGGTGTTACACACAACCACACAAACGCAGTATACCCTCGACACAGAGTGTGTTGGGGTATAACCATCTTCAACTAAGCAACGAAAAAAAAAAAACTAAAAATTATAGAGTATTATTTCGAGCTTTTTTTTACGATCGCTCAGTTCAAACTGAGGCGAGAGATTACAATGGATACAATTTCCTTGGAAGAAAGATAGAAGCTTAGATTAAGAGCCTATACTGAGATATGAAAAAAAAAAAAACCTGGTAACCCTAGCGTAAGCAAGTCGAGCGGTGCGATCGCTCTGTGAATTTTATTAATATATTAAATTATATTGTCTGTGAAAGCATCAGGGAAGGTGCGGAAAGTTGGAGAAGTGGTGCTTTTATAAATGTCTACTGAAGTGCGCCTGTGACAGCTTGCTGGAGGCGTGCTTTTTTCTGAAAGATCTCTGAAAGGTTTGGCGGATAATAGACTGGATTTGTTGTTGTTGCTGCACAATTGGGTAAAAAACAAATGTAAATACAACGCTGTCGGTATTAAAAGTTTGCTGCACTGAGTAAACGCAACGAATACTAAAGCCCGCAGCTGGTGGGTGTCACGGATAAAATCATAGCTTAAAGGCGAGCTTGGTATTGAAAGCTAGCTGCTGGTGGGAACCTCGGCTAAAATCACTGCTTAAAAAACAAACCTCAACCATAGCGCCTAAGAATAGGCAAAATTTTTGCTTCTGGTAATAATTCCGAACAATGAATGACGCAAACAAAACTAAATTCGCTACAGGAGTACAAAATATGCCAAAGAGACCCTTTTTAGACTCGTCGTCGCCAGAACCGCCTTCTGGCCCAGACAATATGAACGTCGCAATTTTAATGGATAAGATGGAGCTACTGCTTGATCGTAAACTTGATGAAAAACTAAGGTACATGTCAACGAAAGCGGACCTCCAAGTAGTTTCATCCCAATTGAACGATGTTTTTTCCGAGGTTACTGCGTTACGGGCAGAAAATGATCAGCTGAAAGCAAGAATAAAAACATTAGAAGAAAACCGAGAGCGCGATGTCCAAAACTTTATGCAGATTGCTGATGTACAAAAAAGAAACAATATTATTATCAGAGGCCTCAAGAAGGACGGCACCCCTGCGGAAACTGCAAAAAAATTGTTTAAGGACAAGCTTGGAGTAGGTTTGGTCGATGTTCGTATGGCACGTATATTGTATGAACGCAACAACAAAATTGGACTGGTTGTGGAGATTGGTTCTGCTGATGCTGTTGAGAATATCTTCAGTAACTCAAAAAAACTGGCTGGGTCATCAGTCTTCATGGAGCGGGATCTAAATGCGGTACGTCATTTAAACAAGCAAGCGCTGTTGCAGCTAAAGAAAGATATTGTAGCTCTAGATAACTCAAAAAAAATAATTGTAAGAGATGACAGAATGAAAATAGGAAATAACTGGCTGATGTGGAATAAAAATAAGGAATTAGTTGGAAAAAACCAAATGGCACAAAAAGTGTTTGAGGATACATATGGTGAAAAGCTTAAAGATTTGGATTTTTCTTATAACACAATCTATGAAAAAATAAAAACTTTTAGAGAAGCAAAAAACTAGAAAAAAATTGTACACAAGAAAAACTAAATATCGTAAATGCTTCAATCTTTAAGGATAGGGAAATTAGTATTTTAGGTTACAATATACATGGTTTAAGAAATAAGTGTCTATACCCCGAATTTTTTCAATATGTTTGTAATTTTGATGTATTTGCATTAACCGAAACTCATTTGCCTGAAGATAAAATACAACAGTTAAAAAAATATTTTAAAGATTATATGATTTATTGGAAGTTCGCTACTCGTTCTAGTAATTTTGGTAGAGAAAGCGGTGGCTGCATGTATGGTATTAAAAACGATTTATAAGAAAAGGCATAAGGCACGATTTTCAAAAAATTAATCAGATAGATGTATTGAAATTAATCTACAATAATTCTCAGGTTGTTATTTTACCTATTTACTTAAGGAAGGCTTCATGGACTGACGACTTTAATCTACTTAGCGACTATATAAGGACACACTGGGAAGCGAACATGATAATAATAGGTGATGCAAATGCTAGAACGGGAATTCAAATGCAGAGTTGATGATTATATAACTTCAAAGCAGACTTAAAAGCACGAGGTTCAGAGGACGTCAAAGTTGATGCTGAAGGGAAAAAACTTTTTGATTTCTGTACTGACATAGGTTTAACCGTGTTAAATGGGAGGACTGTTGGCGATGAGCATGGAAGCTTAACCTTCGTCAGTGGCGCGGGAAAATCTGTCATTGATTTATGTTGTGTATCTAACGACGCTTTACGTTTTGTTAACAAGTTTGAAGTGGAAGAAAAACCGTGGTCAGACCACTTCCCGATAAAACTTAACTTCACTATTCAAGAGAAACTGAATATAACACAGAAAGATAACTTATTACCGAAGCTTAAGTGGAATGAGCGCTATCGTCATGAATACCAATTAAAACTAAATGAGGAACTGCTTGCTGCTAAAAGTAACAAAAACCATCTAACATCATCCGATTTAGTAGAAGTAATTATAACTGCTGCCCCGCAGTTCAGGCAAAACAGCAAGAAAGCTAGTTTTAAAGCAAATTGGTTCAATTATAAATGCCTTAACGCAAGGAGAAAAGTTTTCAAGCTACTTAGACAGTTCAAAAAAATAAACAGCAATGAAAATAAAATTAAGTATTTAGAAGCCAAACAAATATATAGATCAACCTGCCAAGAACGCAAAAAAGAGTATTTTCGAGAATTGGACTTGAAACTCAACAAAGTAAAAGATAGCAAAGAATGGTGGAACTTAGCAAAAGAAATAAGAGGTCAGAAAATGCAAGTTAGTAATAACATATCGGCGGAAGAATTCAAAGTATATTTTGATCAGCTTTTGAATCAACAGGTCCCACTAGATCATATTACGACACCCACTGCTAGGATTTCAATGAAGTAATGGATAGCCCATTTACGTTAGAGGAGGTGAAGCATGTGTTGAAAAAGACAAAGGCAAATAAAGCTCCTGGGATAGATAAAGTCACATATGAATTTCAAAAATGCTACGGATGAGTTTTTGACTGCACTTACAGACGCTTTCAATTTACTATATGACAGTAAAAGTGAGATAGACAAAACGTTTACAGAAACAGTAATTTGTCCTATTTTCAAAAAAGGTGATCAAAAATAATGTTTGCAATTATAGAGGAATCGCTTTCATAAACTGTGTAGCAAAAATCCTGATGGGTGTTATGAACGAACGTATAAAAATTGGAGTGAATCACACAACATCCTAAATGAATTTCAAGCTGGCTTCAGAAGAGGCTATTCGACAATAGACAATATCTATAACCTAGCAAGCATCGTCCATCTTAAGTTCTATGAAAAGAAAAAAGTATATGCCTTTTTTGTAGATTTTAAGGCAGCCTTTGATAGGATCCCAAGAAAATATCTTCTACACAAACTACGAGTTTTGGGCTTACCAAGTAAAATGGTTTCGCTAATCGAAAGAATTTACGAGCACACTAAGTCAACAGTGAGGACGAGAGAAGAAATTTCAGATTTTTTTGAGACTCATTCGGGCGTTAAACAGGGGTGTTTGCTGTCGCTAATCCTTTATTTTTTAACATATATAATCCACAAATATTGCAAAAATCGTCCGGATTGTTTTTGCACATGAATACACGAGTTCTTTTACTCATTTTTTTATATTTTAAAATTTGTTTTATTTTCAATTGATGTACGTTGTTCAAAATTTAGTTCAAGACTACTAATCTAAACGCATAAGTGTTACCCTTTTATATATTGCCATAAATTTTCTATACTGTATGTAAGTATGTATGTAAAGTATGCAAAACCTCAGGTATTTTATACTACGCTCAATTCATTAGGCAAAATTGAAAGTAAAGAAACACGTT
The DNA here is from genome assembly GCA_020466095.1 of Chlorops oryzae. Taxonomy (NCBI): domain Eukaryota; kingdom Metazoa; phylum Arthropoda; class Insecta; order Diptera; family Chloropidae; genus Chlorops; species Chlorops oryzae. Next base: position 157,419,223 of record CM035806.1, on the reverse strand, counting down.
TAGTATAAAAACTGACGTTAACGCACAAAACGTATTCATGATACCTTATATTTTTTTCCACTAAGGGAAAGCACTGCACCCTTTTTTATCTGGTACAGGTCATTGAGACCGGCAGGTAAACAAATCCACCACAATATTCTAAAAGGCAGGGCAAAACGACATTCATTTTTAATCAATAAAGAGGCAGCATTTATGCATTTATATATGTGAAAATTTACTCAATTGCACCTTCATAAAATAATTTCGGCTCATATGAACAAGTTTTGTGAACAAAGCAAAAATTGTGAAATATCGATTTTTTAGTGTTTTGGCAAAAAAATCATAGCTCCGTAAATTTTTCACCGCTTTTAGCCAAACGGGGCTTATTTTTTAGAAGAAATACTTAGCTATACGCAAAAAATTTGAAAATGGGTTTTCCACTTCGATTTCTATTTTTTACAAATTTTTATATGAAAAATTTACCCTGATTTTTTTGAAAAAAAACACAATTTTCTTGTATAATTGCACCTCTAGCACTAAAACTACTCATGCAAATCAAAAACTTTGTTTCTAAAAGTTGTAGGGAGCTTAATTATCTATATTTGGAAAATATATTTATTAAAATCGGTAGATCGGGGCCCGAGATATGCTTGAAATAGCAAGTGCACCTACGAAATGCACTGAAAAAAATTTCAAAAAATTTTTTCTCAAAAACTCTTCCATAAAAAAATTAAAAAAATTTTTTTTCTTGCTTAGGAGGCCGAGATCTACAGGAAAATTGCACAAATATTCAGTTGCTTTTTATAAATTCCAAATTTGTTAAGCAGTGTAATTTGAGTGAATTAAATTGCAGGAGAAATTAATCCAAACAACCGTTGCGATTTATACATACATACACATAGATATCAGCATAAAATCCAATTGTATTCGCCTGTAGTTTTGTATAAAGTCTTTTTGATTATTTTTTCCTTAGCTTCATTTATGCTATAGGCTTGTATATAGGATTTTTTTTTTCCATTAACCTATGTCGAAGGGATTTTATGTTATGTCTTCATATGTTTATAACTACAGTTACGCTCTTTTTACTTTATTTTCATAGACTTTCTTGAGCAATTTACGAGACATTATGTCTACAGACAAATTGCAATAACAATAATCGTTACAAGATAACACACGCATACACACACACAGACACACATGCACATGCCCATACACATACACATGCACACACATACACACACATCTACACACACATTTACAAAAGTAAAAATAATCGGCCATAAAAATATGATTCCAAAGACATTTCGAGCGTCCAAAATGGTTTAGTGCCGGAACGATGTCTAAGGCATCGCTTTCTTTTGGGGGAGCACAAGTGGGCAAAGAGATGAATTCGGTCGGTATCCAAAATGAAAAGGACTTATGCCTTACACGCAACCACACAAAAACAAATACATACATACACTCATACGCGTTCTTATGTATGCGAAAGTTAATTCATCCTTAATGTTTATTACTTCATTACAAATACGCTCGCTGCCCCAGCGATGCCGGCCCTGGTGTTGCAACGCGTTGCGGGGCTTTAGCCATGGTCATATGAAAAAATAATAAAAACCAAAATAATCGCTTTTGTTGTGCTCCCTTTTTTTCGTGTTTTTGTTTTTGTTTTTGTTTTTGTTGCTCTTGCTTTTAGCAATCATAATAATTGATATATTGATAAAAAGATAATCGCTTTTGATGTTGGAATACTTCACGCTCGGCTATGAACGTTGAAGGACACCACCACCAATATTATCTAGTCTCTCTCTCTCTCTCTCTCTCTCTCTCTCTATCGCTCTTCATTCGCTTAAGTGCTATTCTAACTGATATGATAAGAAAACATCAAAGAAATCGCGCTATTGTTATGACAAATACAGAAATATTTGAATGGGAAATGGTGGCAGAAATTGGTTTTTATTTTTTCTGACAGAATAAAGAATTAAATTCAGGGGAAAAAATAGTTGCCAATATTTAAGGATTTAAGAGGGAACGCTGTAACAACCTCAATGCTTGTCAACTTTTATCACTTACTGTTCTCGATAAGCGATTATTCAACATTATCAATTCAATTAACGAAAATTCACTAAGGGACTTGGGAAACGCTGTTTTTTAAGTGAGAGCGCTCGATGCTTCGATTTGCCGAAAAGAGGTGAAAACAAACGAAAAAATAACAGAAGCAAGTAAGGATGTGATGTCAGGTGAGCCTGACAATAGAATACCCGACACAGACACACATGTTCAAATAATTTTTAATATCAAGAGTTATTTAAGGCCATAAGTGGCCCCATATACCGACTTTTGTTAAATTTCTTTATGAAAACCGCCCTTTTGCTACGCCCACTTTTCCAATTTTTCGGAATTCTAATCGGAGGCTTAAATATATGCTCAAATTCTAAGTTTCATTGAAATATTTTGAAAAAGTCAGATTTTGGGGCATTTTTGAGATTTTTGTGACAGACCCTAGTACTAAAGGTACCCTTAAAAATGGTCCGATAGGGTTCATTCTCGAACTTCTTCTTACTCATGTGACTGTGAGAACGCGTACCAAATTTTGTCAAGATAGCTCAACTCCTTCGATAAGAAAACTGTATACAAACAGACAGACAGACGGACATGGCTTAATCTCCTGGTGACACTGATCATTTCTATATATATTTTGTGTGGTCTAGCTCGACTGGTTCTGGGTGTTACACACAACCACACAAACGCAATATACCCTCGACACAGAGTGTGTTGGGGTATAACCATCTTCAACTAAGCAACAAAAAAAAAAAAAACTAAAAATTATAGAGTATTATTTCGAGCTTTTTTTTACGATCGCTCAGTTCAAACTGAGGCGAGAGATTACAATGGATACAATTTCCTTGGAAGAAAGATAGAAGCTTAGATTAACACAGAAAAACTGGCTACGAAAAATTCCAATTAATGGCGATTGTTAAACTCGCTTCATTGGTATTTTTATTAGCACTATTAAAAATTTTTTAAAAATCACAAACTTTGGGGAAAATTCCTAATATTAAATTGCAATCAAAGTTTTGTTTGATTTTTTTTAAACACCAAAATTTTTTAAATTTTTTTATAACTTATTTTTTTTATGATTTTTTGTATAAAAAGTTCTTTAATCCAAATCATGGAGAATTCCGATATGGCTTTTTCACTTGTTTTCTCATCTCTTAGCGTAGAACAGTGTTCTATTTTTAAATAATTTTTAAATTTCAAATATTATCGTTTTTCCACGTTTTCTGGCCTGCACGGGGGTTCGAACACGAGCCTTCGGATTAATGATCGGACATGCTAACCAATACGCTAGAGAGCCCTGTGATTCCCGTACAGCAAATTTATAATATGAATGGTCGAGCAAATCGAACTGTAGACGCCATCTTTGACCATGTCAATTGTTAGATTCTACTGTCCGTGTCTCCGGTTCTTTCGTACAGACGAACACAGTGCAACACTGGTGACATAGGGGTCAATTTGCCCCGCATTTATTGCAGGATTTTTCGTGTTCTATTCGTATGTATGTATATAGTTGATGTGTTGAATGAAGGTGAATTTACTATCAAATATTGCTCCCAAATCCTTGACCACATCCACTTTGATAAGAGGAGATTCTCTCAGGAATTAATAGAAGAAAAAGTAGTGCACACACATTTTTGAAAATTTAGAGTCAAACGATTTTTGACACACCAATTTATTAGTGAATCAAGATCCGACTGCAAGATTGCGGAAATTCGTTCATTTCTGAATTCGCGCCTGTTATTTTCGAAAGGATAATTTAACGCGAAAAAGTGATCGACGCATTTTGCAAAACGAATAAAATAAAAAAAAATAAATAAAAACCCCCGAAACCCGGTAAGGCCACATTTCTTGTTGGCTTCTTTGTAACGCCTTAATTCGATTTTTTAGCGCGGATTGAGATCGTAAAAGAGAAGCAAATAAAAAGAAAACAAAAAAATTTTGAAAAAAATTTTAATGAGGTCCATTAAATATAACAAAGAAAAGCCTCCTTTTCTGAACATACTCCTATGGATATGTATATGTATATGTATGTGCATATATTTTTGTGCGTGTGAAGCAACAATGTCTGTTTACGTTTGACGTCTCAAATAGCAAGCTTTACGGCTGTAATTTACGACTTTTTTTTTGTTAAAGACTTAAATATTATTGCATTTCGCCTACCAACAATGAAATGATCCTTCCGATTTCTCAGTGGCGCTGCTCTCTCTCTCTCTCTCTCTCTCTCTCTCTCTCTCTCTCTCTCTCTCTCTCTCTCTCTCTCTCTCTGTCTACTTTTTTTGTTTACATTCAGCTAAAGAGTAATAAAAATATAAATGCTAAGAGACTTTATTATCCCGATTGTTAGCCGAATTCGCTTTGGTTCCCAAAATACAAGAGGAGGACGAACGGACGGACGGACGGACGGACCTTCCCAAGGACACGCATTGTATCCTTTTCCTTTCCTTTTCCTCTTACGATATTGTTTTGTTTTTTATTTTTCATTTTTCATTATTTCGTGCTACATTTTTCATGCGCTAATTCCGCGCGTTGACAGTGATGGTTTAACGCGTCGAAGCGGTTCGACGGGCTCATAAAATAAGAACAAAAAACTGCACGAGCAGTTTGCGCATGCGCAACGCGATGGCATGGATGATGGTGTGTGCACTTTTTCAGTTCGTTCCTACTTCGCATATTGTTTTGTTTTCACTTTTTATTGCTTTTAACCCCTTTATCTGTTTTTCTTTTCTCTTCCTTTTTGCCTTTTTACTTTTTCCGAATTTGTTTTGTTTTTTTTTTTTTTTTCTTTGTTTCTTGAAGATCGTCGATGCGTTTTTTGTTGCCGACATTGTTGTTAATTTGCGTCGCTATTTGACAGTTGAGTGTCTCGATTTGTCTGCCTCTTTGGATGTATGTACATATGTATGTATGTGCGTTTGTATGTGCGTGCATGTGTTTTTATTAGAGGAAGGGTTTTGTTCTGCTGCAGTGAAGAACCCTTTCTTTACACCCATTTTATGCTGGCATCATTATTAAGCATTATTTTTGTTTTACCTTGAAAGGTTGTTCCGCCGCACTCGTTTATTAACACGCTACAGTGTTATTGTTGTTGTTGTTGTTGTGAATGTCAATTTTCGTTGAATATTTATTGACAAGATTTGTGAGTCACTGAGTACACTGAGAGAAAAATTGAATGAAATACTCAAGAGCATTAATCATTTCAATTCGAATGAATGGTTCATCCACGGTTGATTCAGTCAGAATTTAACAAAATTCAATAAAATTTTATTTTAAAGGATCAACTAAGAAAATCACTTACCTACTAGAATTCGCTTTTTGCGCGAACATTATTTCAAAACTAAATGGACTGCCATCAATTGAGGTAGAAATGTGATCAGGTTCATAGGAACTATGTATTTGAATTGTATGTAGTTCAAGATGTCGGAAAGCATTCGAATCTCGATCTCGATTTCGGCTCGGATCATAACAGACCTGCAAACGCTAAGAATATTTCTTGCAGTGCATAACTTGCTGCGTCCAAAATTGACAACCCCTGATTCTACCAACAGCAAAGAAGGTCCCATACATAATTCTTTCAAATCTTACGTGACGAATCTGCCAAAAGAAACCATAAAGTATCGTTGAAAATTTGAGGAAAAAAAAATTAAGGATTTCAAAGATACTCAATCGATTAGAAGCGGGTTCTTGCTCGACACACACACACACACAAACACCGAATGACGAATCGAGCGAATGGATATGTGAGCAGCGAATAAATGGTTGTTAAATAATAAAAATTGCAACAAACTTAATCTTTTTTTTTTCATTTTTCATTTTATTGTTTGCATTTTCCTTCGAAACAAAAGAATATCTTTGCCATGAGAAAGAAACAACGAAATGAGAAGGTCCCTTTCCATTCTTTTGATGACAGGTAAAATTGCTGGGCAAAAACAAGAAAATAAGACTAAGATTCGAGAGGCAATCGAGAGGCATCACAGAAATGCTGCTATCCAAGTGTAAATAATGACAGAACCAGTGAAAACTATTTCAATATGATGCGCAATTTCAGCGACGAAGCTGTCTTAGCAACATTTATCGTAGGATGAGACTTTTGTCTCCATCCAACCTTCCCGCTCATTAGGCAGACAAGTTATTGACACCAAATAAAAAGAGTGCGCTGAAGATGAGAAAAAGAACTGCTTATTTCAAGTGGTGTATCGTGCCATATACATATACATATACATACATACACCCACAATCAACCCTATATTTTGTGTAAACGACACATCACAGCTCATCAAAATGATATCTCGATAAGACGATGCCATCATCATTCTCATCATTCTCGACGTAGTCATCGGCGGCAGCACGAGCATAAGCACAAGCAGAATCAGAAGGAGCATCAGCGTTGAATCACTGAGATCATCGAAGGATGTGGAGCAAGGACCAACACTCAAAGTGCTGCTTAAATTCAATGACGAAAACATTTCGGCGCACAAGGTTTTTTTTTTTGTTTTTGTTTTTCGGAAAACTACTTCACTTCATCACTTTCCAACATCCTATCTATCGAATTATCTGAGCGATACTTGGGGCATCTTGCGAAATTGTTGAAACAAAAGACGAGAGAAAATATTTTTCTGGCATAAATAAATAAACTCGTTGAATTCCTTGCGAAAAATATCCATTTCATGTACTCACGATATTTCCCAATTGGAAATTAATCCCCCAATGACAATGTCATCGATCAATTTAGGAAATTTCAAGCGATTTTATTTTGAAAAACTAGAACAACTTCGAGTATATGGTGACTATCCGGTATTCGGTTTATCGAAGACATATTGTAGGACATTTATTTATTATTATTTATATTATTATTTATTGATAGCTTAAATAATAAATTGTTTAAGCTAACAAGAATTATGGCCTAGCAACAAGGCCTTCGGCATACCAGATATTTATATTTCTATTGATTATTTTCAAATCCGAAAATGGAAATTTTCATATTCTTCGAAGTGACTTCTGCCTGCCTTTTAAGGGCCAATATTACCAAGCATATTTTAAAAAAATTTTAAAATAAAATCAGGTTTTCATTTTCACCAATGAAATTTTTAAAATATTTTTTTTTTTTAATTTAAACTACCTCAGTAGATCAGCCCTGTTTTAGGCGGTCGAAAATCAGCTGATTACATTCATTCTAAAGGCTGAATTACAATAGGGCAGTAGCAGCGGCAGTGGCAGTATTTGAAATCAGCTGATATTTTAGAACGCAGTGCTTGCTATTGAATCAATTACAATACGGCAGTGGCAGCAGGCAGCACTGCTCCGTTTAGCCCTATTTCTAAATTCACTGCCACTGCTTTGAACAGCTGTTCTATTGTAGCCATCTTAACATGAAATAATTGTATCTTTCATCGCATTCAACTTAACAGACGAAAAGAAATGGATGAAAAAATTATTGAATTCGACTCAAAATTCAGAGCATGCCTGATAGCTTGCAAAATTTCAAAATACGCAGTCACTGCCGACGCTGTATTGTGTTTACTAAGTACGGCAGTAAATCTGTGTGATGACAGTGAACATCTGATTTGAAATACTGCCCTATTGTAATTCAGCCTTAAAATTTTACGGAAAAAATCTGTGCAATACGAAAGAATTTGACTGACTACTTGGTAATATTGGCCCTAAGTCTGCCAGCGGATTTCAGACTTAAATCAATTGAAAATCTCGTCAATTCAAATGTTAAATGTGTTCGTATATGGTTGATTTTGAGAAAAAATTTACAGTTTTTTCAATTTATTTTTATCATAATTCCATTTGTGGCTTCAAATTGGTGTGTGCTGCTTACAATTTCAAAGAGGGAAAATTTCTCACAGACTACGTATATCTGGCTATCTGGCTAAGATTTTTATAATTTTTTTAATCGGATAATTCGAATATGGTTGTCCGTCAAACACACTATCCGGCATGTCCTATAGTCAGTCTAAAGAGTATAATACAGTATGACATTTCCTTCATGGAAATAACGCACGCATCTTCATGTGGTCATGGCATGGGGCGAGGGATGGGATGGACGGACTTGGCAGCTTTGAGGAACTGTCTTCGTCTTGGAAAAATGCTCATTTCTATAGATGTTCGATGGGCGGCTGGCGTGTCGTCCTTTTTCTGCTATTTCTTGAGCTCATAATTTTTTACGATTATTACCGTTTTCCTGTGTCCTTTCGCTTAATCGTTACGATCAATTGAAGTCGCTCTTCTCGCGACTGAGGACAAGAGCTTAAAAACTTTACAGAAAAATCCCTAGACAAGAACAAAAACGATGGCAACAACAGCAACAAAGTTGCACTTTAAATAATTATGATCATTAAAGGAATTATTATAATCGGTACTTTCTGACATATTTATGTTATTGGTTGTCGTTCGACTCAATCTTGTACTTTCGGAAGTGCTTTATCGACTTAACGCAACAAAAAGGAAATAACGCGACTCTGACTGATGGGGATGGAGTGGAGTGTAAGACGGGAATGGAGCGGTGAGCTATCAAATTTTTCTTTCTTTCGAGTGGAATGGAAACATTCACGCAGCTGGGGGGGTTCGGGCTGGGGATGGATGGAATTAATGTTATTGGACCTAACTATAAATAATGAAAATTGTCGTAAAGTTTTAAATTGCTAAAGCTGATGAGTAGGCTTAAGGTATATAGTAAGAATAGCAAACAGAAACAAAAAAAAAAACAAATAATAATAATAACTTAAACTTTTGGAGGCTGAATGGGGTCGTTCGGCTTTGAACCTTTATAGGCAATTTGTGTTCATAAGAATTGATAATAAGCCCACTTGGAAGAACTTTGCATTCTTCGAACAATATCTTAAGCAGTATTGTGGATATTCCTTAACCCTTTAAATGCTCACTTATAAGAGAAGCTTTTTTCTTCAAATGGTTAAAATGTGTCTTTATGATATACTAAAGGGCAATATTGATTATCCTCGCACTCTAGCGCTTTAAAATGACCACCTAATTAGGAATAATAAACATACCTATCTTAGTAATGTGCCTTGGATCGTGAAACCCTCAACTCGAAACCTCAACTTGGAATGAGCGAGATATCTAAGTACCTTTTATGAGCGATGGATTCGAATAAATTTGCCACCTGTTAATGTAGTCTTAGCTATCTTTTTATCCGTTTCCCGGACTTATACTAGGTATCCGACTGTACTGCGAAAGCCTAACATCACCGTCGGCTGCTTAGAGGCCATTTACACTTTAAGACATTTCGATAATGAAACAAATTTTCGATGACAAGGGACGCAGGGGGAAGAGAAAAAAAAAACGCTCCCCATACCACATCTCAGCGCGTCCTTAGCCAACAAAAAGTGTGTTTCGTTATCGAAATGCCTTAACGTGTAAATGGCCTCTAAGCAGCCGACGGTGATATTAGCCGATACCTACCGATAACTATCGATACCCAATAGAGCTCTTGCACTAAAAAACGGCTCATCGCTTGCTGTCAAACGGGCAGCGCCATTTTTGCCAGTTTTACGAAAAGCTTACTAACGATGAAGTCGTTTCCTTTAAATCTTTTTTCGTTCGTCATCCAAAAATCAGTCAAACGATCAAGTGAACTCTCTTTAGAAATCTATTTTGAACAACATATATACACACATACATTGTTCTGTTCTTTTTGAAATCGAATCGATTGAACTCGCATTTGAATCTTTTGTCGGGCGCGCTCAATTAATTTGAATTAAACATTAAAACCGAGTGGACTACGTGTAGCAAGCCCTGCTAGACGCCACTTTGACATTAACCCAACAATCATCCTACTGAGTTCCCGTTGACCTAGGATTCCGCCTTATCGAACATCCGTTCACAAAGTATGTATGTTCAATATCTACCTATAAAAGCGATAACTGACACTGGGAGTTCATCATGTTCGGGCTCACCTGTAAAGTTGGCACCAACTTATACCGCAGACCCATTGACAGTCACGTCTAATTAAATGCCATGAGGATTCGTGTGATGTTGATGACAATAACGGAACCATCCGAAATTCGATACTAATGCTTTGTTTCCATATAGTGTTTTAGCTTGAGATGTTTTAGTAAAACACGACGTGATAGCACAAGTTTCCACTCGCACTTTTTGACAGTTCGAGTGTTATAATTTCAACTAAGGCAGCCAACTGTATAATAACTCAATGCGGGACACCCACCCCAATCCACAAGAGGACAAAAATATTTTGGAATTGCTGGTGGTGTACTGTAATTAGAAACTAACAACACTACAGCTGATTTAAAGTTGAATTTTAAAATCATATTTTTCACATTTTTTTTTTTTTACAAACTCTGAGTTTTGATTTACCGAAGAATGCGGGACGGTTGGCCGCCTTAATTGCAACTGAATTGAATTGTTGCTTTGTTTTTGTTTCCACTGGAAGCTACATTAAAAGCGAACTAATGAGCGAAATTGTTATGGCAGCGAAAAGGTAATTTTTTGCTCTTTTTTGGACCGCAATATTAAATGGGAACAAAAGAAGACTGCATCTAGAAATACATCGAAAAAGTAATAATATCAGAACCCGCCATTCCAATTTTCAATTAAATTTTTTTGACATTTGGGATGTGTTCTTATAATCGATTATTTGATCGATTATATAAGAGATGTAGAGCTTTATGCTGCGCTGAGCGAACGTAACCATGATTTTTTTTAAAACGGCCTCCATTGTTATTCACAGTCCTTTTGGTTTTTGAGCAGAACAAAAATTCAAAAAAAATTGTTGAGTCAACAACAAAATTTTTAAATGATTTTGAAAGGAAATATATTTAATTACATTTCTTAACGTTCGGTATAATTCTCATTTGTTTTATAAAATAGGACATATAAGATATTTATTCATCTTAGAACTTTTTAATCATTGCGAAAGCAGTCACGACAAGGGATTGACAAAATCGGATGAAGTCCATCCGATGGCCATTTTTGGGGTTATGTTCAGCAGAGGGCTCTGTGGCCATTTGCTTTGAACGTTAAGTAAATTTGTTTTGACATTTCTTCTTTAATAGGTTTTTTAGAAAATTGTTTTTATTTAAAAAATTATCTTGTCATTTAAATTAAACAATTTAAAATTAAATCCGTTTTTGAAAATTTTCATATCAATTCAACCTGAAATATGGTTGATTCAAAAGGAAAATCTTTACCCACCCAACATTTGGAAGACTGTTTTATGAGAAGATTCATTTACGAGTCTTTTTCGAGCCCCCTTCATGATTAGAAAATGATTGATCACATGCACGATTAAAAGAAGACTCGAAAACGACTCTCCAATATGTTTCAAAAGCGAGTCGTATTCAAATAACAAAAAACAAAATATAGAGCAATCTAAAATTAATCACGTATAGGATTGAAATATGATCATTCAAATTGTTTCTATCTTTTATGTCACTCAATATTTGACTCAAAATTGAATTGAATGGAATTTGACTTTAAAGTTATAAACGAAAAATTTCTATGACTTTCGATTTGGAAAGCTTGGTGTCGACGGGTGAGCACATGACTAGAAAACGAGAGTTCCTAGGTTCAAATCCCACATAAGGCAAAGGAAAGAAAAAAGTTGATTTTATAATAAATAATACATATAACATAACATAATATACACGGAAAAGCCAAAAAATGTGTATTGATTAAAAAAAAAATTTTTATTTTTTTTTTATTTTTGGAAAGCAATTGATTATAAATATGCGTCGTAGAAGACTCCAAAATGATAGCAAATATGAGTCGTAGAAGACTCGAAAGTAGTAACAAATATTACTCGCAAATGATATCAAATATGACTCCCTAAGAAGAGTCGCGGCTAGGGTTCCAATTTCTCCCGATAAAAGTATCATTTTTGATCAGAAAACGAGCGCATATTTAATCTTTTTAATCAGAAAGGCTACTCGAAAAAGACTCGCTTTTGATCAAAAATTTCGAAAAATGCTAGCTGGGTATTTTTTCCAACAAGAAAAATTTTTAAAATTAAAAATATTCCTTATTGGAGTCGTTTCGTATGTTTTTCCTTTTGAGTTAACCAACTTTTTGGTTCCATTTTTTTTCTCTGTATGTGTTTTAATGATGTTTTATGATAAAACACCTTGGCTCTCTTAAAACACGAAAACCGTTAAAACACAAAAAAAAAAACACACAATCAGGAGTGTCACAGAATCCGATAGCTGTCGGAATCGGAATTAAAACAAATCGAAATTTTATACAGAATTTACAAATTTTGTCGTTTTGGATTTGAGTCGGAACCATTATCGGTTCTTAGTTGCACATAACCCTATTTTATCCGGCTGTCTATCAGATACCTATATATGAAAATTCAGTCGACTAAAATCCCAATTCCGACAGGTATAGGATTCTATGACAACCCTGAATGTCGAAACGTGGCATAAAATATTAAATGAAAAATTTCATCAAACTGAATTACTAATTAAAATGCATTATTGAAAATTTAAATTCTCTTATTACACTAGTTTACAGAAATAAATTTGGATAATCTCTTATAACTTCTTTATTTTTCAACCAATTTTGGAGAAATTTAGTTTTTTATATACGCTAAATATATGTTTATAATTTTTACGGAATTATTATCTTACCGAAAAAAAATTTAGGAATTTTGTTAGTACTTAAAAGTTAAAATGGAGTTTTGCAAATTAAAAAAAAAACCTTAAAAAATCAAACTTTTGCAAGTTCAAATGTCTATAGCTGAAAAACTAAGACCCCGATTGTAACAAATGATATATCGTTGCAAAGGGGATCATTTTCTGCTTTAGACTAATAAAATTTTATGGTATTTAGGCGGGTAGTTTTTGAGTTCTTTGGCAAAATCTCATAAAGTACCCAAAATACACGTTTTTTTGTGTATATCTCTACTATTATACTATTCTTTGGAAAAATAAATGGATACCATTTTCGTGATCAGCGACCCCAATTTAGTCTAAAATCCATCATTTCGTCTCTGCTCTTTTTTTGTAAACTAGTGTTATTGGCGCCCAATGAGGGGCATGGCAATGGCCTTTCAATATCACAAAAAAAATTGCACACATTGAGACGTAGCTGATATTTTCTCACTGCGTAAAATGAACGCACTTAAAAGAAAAAAAAAAAAAAAATAGAAATAAAAAAAAATAAAGGGGCGCAATAATTTCGTCAAGAAGAAGAGCCATAAAAAGTTCAGAAAATGTGTCAAAAAGTCACCACAGTCAATTTGAGCACAAAAGGCCGAAGTGAAAAATCAAGAAAATTAGCAAAAAATTTATACGAATTTTTGAGTGATTTACAACACCGAATGCAGTCGCTTGACTTGACTGTCTATCTGGCTCGTCTAACTGACTGACTGACTGACTGAATAAACGGACGAATGTATGAATGAGTGAACGGACTGGACTGGCGCAACCATAAACAGCATGAACATGATAATAAAAAGCAACAATAGAAATCCCTTTGCTCATAAATTCAAAGGGAAAGAACAGCCCCTATTTTTGGATTTCGTGAAAAATTCCCTTATAATTGAACTAATCTCACAATTTATATGCGAAATGAAAACTTGTACAATAAAATTTCTACGGTCGAAATCTACTACACTATAAACATTTCTTTCTTATTATGTATATCTTGAACGATATGGAGCAGGAGTACGGAAAACTGCCAAAAGAATCAAACCAAATGAGCTATTGACAAAGCAAATGAGAGCACAAAAAAAAAAAAAAAACCCGAAAATAGAAATTCGAATTGTATACACTCGAATGTCCTTCAGTGTGGTTTTTTTTTTGTTTTTTTTTCTTATTTAAAATTTAAAAATTTTATAGCAAAATCACTGCATGAGATTATTTTGAGGGTTATACGAATTGCGCCGCGAATTCTGTTAGAGATAAACCCATAGAAAATGCCGTCGTAAAGCAGAAGCAGTCTGTGAAAGCTCATAAATCCGGAGTGCATGCATGTACGAGAGTCCCGCGGTCTGGTCAGCACAACATGGGAATAATAAAATTATAAGTTTTGATTTCCCTATATAGAAATTTCATTTTAACTGCAAAAGGTCATTGGCATAATAAGATTTGCTTTTTAAGTGCTTTCATTCGATTGGAGCTTTTTTAAAGCTTTCCCCATACAACAACGGATTTATGGCCTTCAATTCGATTTACGGTCGAGGGAAAAACTCTGCTCTTTTTTTTTTATAGCTGAAGTAGATGAAGAGGTGACTTGAAGGTTTGAAAATTCAATTTTCTAGATTACTTTAACCCACTTGCGACCAATATAAATCGGAAAAGTTTTTTATTTTTTTTTTTTTACATAAAATTTTTCCGACTCTTTGGTAATAATAACAGGAATAGAAATATGTAATGTCAAAATTATATTTCTTCTATTTTTAAAACCAGCTAATCAAAGGAGTCCGCACGGCGCGGCGCTCCTAAAAACTTCCTTTTGCGGAGCAATTGTCGATCTTTTAAAGACTCTCTGACAGGAGCTCGTATTGAGCGCAATGAGCACAGAGCCCATTGAGGGAAAAGTGTTCCTTTCAGGATATTATAATGCAGGTATATTTGAACAGTCCGAAAGTGCTCCGTTATATTGTCCAAAAATAGTGTTTGTTTGGACTCTCTTTTTAAGTTATGAATTTAAAAAAAAAAAAGACGCCTTAAGACCTTTGCATAAGGATTCCATAAGCACTGATTCCAAGACTTCAGTTGGGAGTACTTTTACACTCCTTTTTCGGAGCACTTCGCATATCGTTAGCTGGGAAGTGACATAATATCGAACTCTTGGCTACTTTTGAAGCAACTTCAAGCAATAGTAAAAATAAACTTTTAGGTAAAGCTTAAAAGAGTGTCTGTTTCATAGCACATAGGGTAATTAACCCATTTTTGATCTCTGTGCTACATAAAACTGAACAGGAGGTATTGCTTTTGCTTTGGTGATAATTTATTTACTCATTGGTGTTTGCTTTTAAGCCCGATCAAGGACTTTGGATAGAAACATAGTCTACTTTTAGGCGATATGAGACTTTTCACCATCTTTCTACGAGTCACAAAGAAAGCTTTACTCAGTTATGCTTGAAATGTTATCTTTCTGCCGATGCCAGTGAGATTCACCTCGGTAAAAGGTGTAACCATATGATCCTGATATCGGTTAATTGTAATGCTTTCTCCTTGCAAAAGCTTCGATGAGGGATTGGCTTCAATCAATTAGAACCGACTCGACCCGAAGATAAATAATGTTACATGCTACTCTCATAGGAAGCTTCTAATCGTCAGGAAGGACCCAATTAAGGACCCAAGCGATTATAACTTCTCAATTCATTCACTCGGCTAGCGAAATTTACATTTTTTCCTTCCCGCTTCTTTCTTTCATTCTATCTTTCATTCTTTTGAGCTAAATTACCGTTTCACTCAATTGACTTGCAGCGCGTTTTTTTGTTGCTGTTTTTTTTTTTTCTTTGCCCCCTAACAGCTAAGAATTGATAAGAATTGAATGAAAGGAATTTCGAACATACCTAGTACATACACATGGCTAGGCATGGAGCAAATTAACTAAACTACTCGCAATCAAGCATGACAGACAGACTGATAAATGAGTTTGAGAAGTCAACGGGGGTAGAGAAGTTCGAGATAGACAAACGGCGAGCAACTTAAGCTTTCGATTAATACAAGTGAACGAAGAAGAAAAGAGCGCCACAATAAGACAAATAAGGTCAAATCGTTTAAGAGATAAAACCAAATTCCCCACATTCGCTTTGGGGTTTCTCTGTTCTCTGAAATGAGCAACAAATGGGCTCCAAAGAGTTTTAGGCTTGGCGTAACCAACTCACATCCGTTGACAAAAGACTTTAAAATCTCTTCCGGACACGCAATCGATGACTGATTGAAGCAGATGCCATTCGAACGTGACGTCACGCCAGACATCTTAATGCGATACATACATGTGTGCGTACATATATTCCGATAACGATAAATCAAAAAAAAAAAAAAATAATAATAAAAATAAAAAGGAAAATCAGGGAAATCCTTGAACTTGTCGCGTGCGTTGCGCTTGAAGAAAATTTAGTTGCAAATGCGATAGACAGACATAAGCACATGTGTACGTAGGTACGTTTGCCTATGATGATGAGTCGCGTCATGACAGTTGTTGACATTGACACATAACATTCGTAATTTCTCAGCGTTCAATCTCTCTTTTGTTTTTTTTATTTTTTTGTTTTTTGCCAACCTCTCCCCAATCCTGACCAAGGAGTAACCATACACATCGAATGTAGCTTCAATCGGTTGCTTGTTTACGAACATTTTACGAAAATTGTTTTTCGGTACAGTCGAGTGAGCATCCCGCATGCCTAATGTGTGAACATAACGTAAACCTTGAGACTCCCCCCTGTCCGCTTATGGGGAAAAAGCGAAACAAAACAAAAAAAAATCAGTCCCGGAAAAACGCCGACAAGCGATAATAAAAATTGCATGATAAACAAGCTCAAGAAAGGCATACATATGTATGTACATATGTATGGCTGAATGTACATTGGAGAGCGAAGAATTGCAAAGGAAAAGTGCGGCAACAGAGAGTTGATAAAAAAATCAGTCGAACAGGGACACTATACGACACAGTGAGAAGCGTGCGTAGGCCGCACTTTGATAAATGGCATGACAATACGTCAATTTGGCATTTCCGGTGAATTTATGCGTCCTTATTTTTTTTGTCTCTTTTGTTCCTACTGTCTCATGACACAAAGCACTAAAATGGAATTGTATTGTTGCAAAATCTATATCACTCAATAAACAGCAGCAGTGGCAACAACAACAACAACAACAACCTCAACAGCTACAACAAAAAGAACAGTCTAGCTGAGAAATGTCAAATAAACTAAGCGAAAATGATGCTAAAAAATTGCTACCGAAATTTGATAAATACGCTTACAAAAAACATGAAAAGTAAATATGCATGATGATCTTGGCGATTACCCCACCGTACCGTGCCATACCGAAATTACTACAGTACAGACAAATACCATATATATAAGGGTGATACAGTACGGCACGTAGAGAGCGTATGCATGCCGAGGGCCAGGACTCGATAGAGCACATCACATTGACAGCTGAATAGATGAGTTGTCATTAGCACGGCACATGGCTTCTTGGAACCTGAGGATGCTATATCAATTGAAGCGATTATTATTATTATTGTTTTTTTTTTTTTTATTATTTACATGTATATTTTTTTTTGTGTTGATGTTGTGCTTTGTGTGTTGAACATTTTGAATGCTTTCGTCACACAAGTCAACAAACTTAATGAAATATTTAACCCAAAAGGTACCCACTAGAAAGTAGTTTGGCAATTTGCCGAAAAGAACTAGTAATTTTACTACTACTAAGAAAAACACTATTGCAATTTTCGGGTAAGTTTACCCCATAGTTGTGGCTCTGGGATAGCGTAGGGGATGCGTGCTATGCTCTTGATCCCAGGGTCCGAGGTTCGATTCCCGGCACAGGAGAAACGGAGTATAATGTTTCAAGCTTAGCACTGGTTTTTCAAACAATCGCATGTTAGGGGCACACTACATAAAAAGACATACACTCACACAAACACAAGAAAACCTCCTTGGTATCACAATGGGCCGATTAACGGCCTAAGTGGTAGCCACTTCAACCTACCTACCTACCTACCCCATAGTTATACTAATGATAATTGGAATAATTGTATTCATTCATGGAGGCGTTTTACGACTGCGTAATATAGTACCTAATATATTTTTTTTATTTACAATGAAGTCAAGAATGAAAGATTTTGATATTTTTTTTTTTCGTGAGCCAGCCATAGAATTTAATTCTATTTTTGTTTTTCGTCGCAAGTTTTTTAAGTAAGCCTATGTAGTGGTATTTATGTTAACATATTAGTAAGTATCTGTACCAATAAGCAGTGTAGACACCAGATTAACCATTAGTACAGTGGAGACTTCTGTGAATTGAGCAAAAATAAAAATTTCTTCCTCTTATGTATTTAACGAAAAAGGAAAACAATCAACGATTCTGGTTACTTTTTCCCTTAAACACCTCTAGTATTTAACTGCTGCAAATTTACCCAATTGCATCCAAAAGTACTAGAATAATTCTGGTACAAACTGTACTAGTGTTTTCCTGTACAGAAGTTCCCAGCAGTAAATATCCCGCTGACATCTTCGATGAAGTCACGGTGACTTTGGATCCGGTATGCATGACAATTCATATGACACTTTGTATGACATTTGTATAGGAGTTGAACAGTAAATTCACCGGTGACAATGTCATGCTAGAGGGTGCGATGGCGAAAAAAGCATTTGAGAGCATCTCTTTTTCTCTCTGAATGTGAATTTATAGTAACCAGTTTGATAAACTCTCTTCTTTGCCATTCTCTCTTCTTTGGATATTTCGAAATTTTTTAACAACCTATTTTTAACAATTTTTGTTCGCCTCAGCCAGGGATCGAATCTGCGATCTTCGGATTCTGAGTCGAGCACTCATCCTCTACGCCACTTCATGCTAACGCTGAACTGACGCTAAAACCTTATTTAAATTTCAGTAGCCAATGAGATTCAAGCACGTGAACAGCATCTCTCCATGATGACATGTCCTACAAGATGTCATGCATGATAATGTCACCTATATGTCATCGATGACATCACTGATGACACTGTCATGCAGGAGATAATTTTCCGCCGGGTTAATCTAATTTTCTACAGAATTTTATATGGGCGAGAGTATAGAAAAGAACTAGTACTGGTGGCTTTTGCACTAGTCAAATACTAGTACAGCACTAGTTCAAATTCCTGCAGGGTAAACAGCAACGGAATAACTTCACATGCTTATGCACAGAGCGAAATTTTATGAAAATTAATGCCAGAAAACAAAGAGCATGAAAAATAGTTCATGATTCCAAACGCTTTTGGTAGTATTCAATAATAATAATAATAATAATAATAATAATAATACAAATTCTCGCTTATGCGTCGTAAAGTTTCTTCCGATGTCTGCCTCACGCAAAATTTCTGTCAGTGTACTCGTCGGCAGTACAAGCAAAAGTGCAATGGATTTGGTGTGCGCCTATCACTGGCTTCGACATACAAACATACTATATTAGAATAAATAAGAAAAATTATCGTTTCACCTTAAGGTGTCTCAAGTTTGCTACATCTTAGCGTTTCGATAATGAAATGAAGTCTTTTATAATTCCCAACAAGTGTAAATGCCTTATCGCTTAATAATCGGGATTATCTAAGTAGCTGCGTACAGTGGTGCCGTGGCTAAGGACAGAATAGATCTCGGAAAAAAAAAAGTTTTTTAAATAAACAAAAAAAAAAAAAAAAATAAATAAAATTCCTTTTGTTTCTTCAAAATTCGTGGAAAATGAAAATATATAAAAATTTTCATATCACATTTCGAAAAGAAGAAATTAATTTAACGACAGCATTCCACAGTACATTAGAATTAACGACGTTTCGATTTAAACCGAGCATCTGTTATGTATCAAGTGCAGGATGACGTCACGCACCTGTTATTAGCAAGAAACACGGAATTGATGAATAAATTTAATCATTTAATATGATGAAATATGAAACGATCGAACCTTAAAGTTCAATAATACGAATTGAAGATCAATCAATAATAATCAATTTGATTTTTCCAATCCATTAAACAGTTTCATTTCAGACTCGCTCCAAGCTAATTCGCAATGGAGCTGAAATATATTTTTTCGAAAATAATTTTCCTCGCCATTTTATTCGTCGAGGTTGCAATAGCAAATCCGATTACAAAGAACGATGAGAAATTATTGGAAAAATCATTGGAAATGCAAAGCTATATGAACAAAGATATCGATCCGTGTGAGAATTTCCACGAATTCGCCTGTGGCAATTGGAAGAATATTCATCCGATCACAGACGATAATGAGAATATACAAACGGAATATTTTCTCCTGCTGAAAGAGAGTTTCGATAACATGAAAATGGCAATTCTGAAGGAGGCAAAGAAGAACGATCAAGCCGATACGGAACTCGATCGGAAGGTGAAAAAGTTTTTCAAATCCTGTATTGAGCTGAAGAAAGGTATAAAACCGGAAGCATTGATTTCTGTTATATCGGAATTTGGGAAAATGCCTGCATTAGTCGGCAACGATTGGGATGCATCGAAATTCGATTGGGTTGAGACATTGGCGAAAATTCTCCATAAATATCGTACGGATATCATGATCGGTTTCGATATACTCGCCGATATAAGAGATAACACTAAGAATCGTGCATTCATTGGCGAATCGAAATTGGATTTGGAAAGTAAATCGATTTATTTGGAGCCAGTGGGTGCAACATACCGCAAGGTATATAAATTGACAATAGCATTGAAGCTTCAAAGTCTCTTGGACATGGATACGGATGGGGCAGTTAAGACATCCAATGAGATCGTTGAATTTGAAATATTGCTCGCCAAAGGTCTGAGCGATCTCAAAGGCACCGAGAGCTTAAACGACAAAATTTCGAATACAACAATCGAAGAGTTGCACCGCAAGTATGCACCAACATTTGATGTTAAGAAATTCTTTGAAATAATACTCGGCGAGGTGCACAATGAAATGGTCTATGAATATTATCCACCATATTTGGCGAATCTTATCGAGGCAGTCAAACAGACTGACAAACGTATTATTGCCAATTATATTTTCTATAATCTAATTAAAATATTCGAAATCGATACGAGCGATTCGGCATTCGATGAAGATGCCCTTACGAAAATATGCCTGCAAAAGGTGAATAAACATTTTGCCGATGCAACCGATAATATGATCTATCGTCGTTATGACAATAAGGATACCGAGGCGAATTTACAGCGGATCTTTAACGAATTGAAGGAGCTCTTCAGGCAGAAACTTCAATCGAATACAACACTCAATTGGATGTCGTTCGAGACACGAAAGGCCGCTATCGAGAAACTTGATAGCATGAAATGGAAAATCAATAATTTCATCGATCAAAATTTAGACGAGGAATATAAGAGACTGGAAATAAATGATGATTACGTTCGGAATATGCAAAATATAATGGCACTGGCATCGGAAAGATCGCTGGCGAAATTGCACGGCCCCGTTGGACCGATCGATGCCGATGAATCGCTATCGATAACGCCAGCGAATGTTCATACTGAGAATATGGTAATAATACCGGTAGCTCTATTGCAACCATACTATGTATGGGCTGAAAATTATCCGGATGCTTTGAAATTCGGTATTATTGGATTTTTACTTGCCCATGAGCTAATACACGCATTCGATGAAAAGGGTCGACAATTCGGCAAGAATGGAAATTTGAAAAACTGGTGGGACGAAAACTCGGAGCAAGCATTCGAGACGCGTAAGGAATGCTTTAAAGATCAATATCATAGCTATCTATATGGTGGCAAGCCATTGAAACGCAGTGACGAGCAATCGGAGAATATTGCTGATAACAGCGGCCTCAAATTAGCCTTCGACGCGTACATGTTGGCACGAGAAAAGCGACAAAAAGCGAATGCGAATAATCAGCAAATCACTGATAAGATGCCCAATATTGAGTATACGAATGAAAAGCTCTTTTTCATCGGTTTCGCGCAGCTATGGTGCAGCGATGTCAATGAATTTTACTTAAGTATGCAAACCGAAATCGATGATCACACACCTGCGAAATATCGTACTATCGGAACGGCATCCAATATGATTGAGTTCGCCAAGGCGTTCGACTGCAAGGCCGATGCTAAAATGAATCCAATTAAAAAGTGTGAAATGTATTGATCGGAGAGGACGGGAGGGGCGATAGATAGAAAGATAGATAGAAGAGAGAGAGAGAGAGAGAGAGAGAGAGAGAGGGAGAGCGAGAGAGAGAGAGAGAGAGAGAGAGAGAGAGAGAGGGTTCAAGCTTTCAATATTTAAATTATCGCGTGCGGTAATTACATTCATTGTTCAATAAAATTCAGCAAATTGAAAAGGAAAAAATAAAGAAAATAAAAAAATAAAAAAATAAATACTTTTCTTTTTCTTTCTTGTTTCAGCTTCGTTTTTTAAGCACATAAAAATTTCATCTCAACGAAATAATATTAATCGCCATGTCATGCTTCGATTCCTTGACTCTTCTGTTCTCTTTTGTCTGGCTAGCTTGCCCGCTCGCTCGCTGGCCATTAAATCAATCAATCTTTATTATCAACACGCCATTAAAATTAATGCCGTACATCAAAAATCTATCAATATCCGTTGCGATACGATACGAAATGATCCGATATGATGTGACGATATGCGAAAATATGAATACGAAAAAATAACAACAAAACCCAAAAAACTTTGATGAATGTTGGTCGTTTCTTTTTCCTCGATTTCTCCACCCCATAAAAAACGGAATTCATATTTGAAAAATCGTTTACAAAAATAGCAACGACAGTAGCACATAATGTAATAAAAAATGGCTTTGCTCGGTAGGAGTCAAAAGTCAACTGCCCAGATTACATCACAGGGTTGCTTTGTTATTCGTTCGAAGATTAATTAAACTTGAATTACTGACCCAAACGGATCGAGTGAGCGTGTAAATGACAAAAAACTTTTCTAGCAATAATGAGATGAAAATAACAAGATAACGCCAAATGTACGAGAAATTCGTAGAAGTACTTGAAAATGCAACACTGCGTGAAATGTGAAATTTTAAGCTTTGTTTTGAGAGAAATTTTGAATTATTTTTAAATTTATTTATGAATTATTTAATAAAAAAAAAAAAAAAAAGAAATTCAAAGGTGGATCCCAAAATATAAGCTGCCCTCAGTTTTGTCCTGAAGTTCAAAGAGAAAAAGAAAGAGGGAAGAAAAATAAAAAATAAATATAAAAAAATAAACAAACACTGCAGCGAAAAATTTTTAATTGAATTTTCTAATAACTCTCTGCCGCTCTCTTCCTCTCTGTATTTTTGACCTGGAATAAACACGAAAGCAACAGAACGAACAGAAATAACATAGAAGAACATCGAGGGAACTCATTGAAAGCGGACGACTTAAAATGAGAAATATAAACACAACAAAGACGCTTAATATAAAATCCAAATCCCGAAAAAAAGGTCAAAAACAAATAAAGCAACGAAAACAGTTGAAGAACAAAGTACGAGAAGATAAAAAAAAAAAGAAAAATTGGGTTAAAAGGCTTAATCAAGTATAAAAACAAAGCAAGTTGAACGAGCGCGTGATCCTGAGCGCAGCTTAAGTCACCCACGGGAAATGAGTAAAACAACAGGGGAAAAAATTTTACAAAAAAAAAGAACAAAAGAAAAAAACGAAAAAGTATGGGAAAAATTGTGTAAAGGGATCAGTGTTACAAGTTTTCCATCAAGAGCCAAGAATTTTTGACACCCTTTTTGGTGGGCACTTTCACTTCCTTGCGGCCTTAAAATCAACGGATGCTGCACAACGAAGATGACGTAACAAATTTCGCGTATTAGTTGTCATAATTTTGGTGTTATTGTTTTTACCTTCTTCGCTTTTTCCCCCCTCGACTTTTTTCCCTTTCTTTTTCGCTTATCCTAAGTAAATATTTTGTGGCAAGTTGACTGAAGTGAGAAAGAGTCCTTTCTATTCGTTTTTTTTTTTTCTTTTTGCTCTTTTATCTTCTTTAATTCAATCAAACAAAGGCAATACCGAATTTGCGGTTTCCTACATTGGAATGCTCTTGTGCCGTACAATTGCGCTATCGTCGGTATACAAAAGAATTCCATACAAAGGTCGGCCACAGGTCGATGCTTCACACTCAGTTTGAACTGATCAAACAGCCCTACACGGAACTTGTCGAATGGAAATGTGAAAATCTAATAGCTACTATTAGCTAATATGGGGCATTTCACGTCAAGTGTACCCGCTCAAAAAATTTTATACCTGGGATTTCGATGAAACTTGGTGGAAATGTTGCGCTATGAGAGTACATGAATTGTGCAAAAGGAGGAGGGGAAATATTGACCGGGTGCCTAGATACAGGGTGTTAAACTTTCGCTCCTTTTTGTATTCAAAAAATTCTACGTCTCGCAAATTGGGAAATGAAAAAAATGTGATAAAGGATTTTTATAGATTTTTGTCTGTCCTCTCCGAAAAAAAAATATACAATTCCCAGAAATTATTATTGATGCACAAAAAAACGGTTTTTATTTTTATAAACAATTTTTCGCCGAATGCGACATTTTTGATATTTTTTAAAATAATTTTAAACGAAAGCTGAGCTTTTTTTCTATAAAATGACATCTTAAACAGGATGGGATCTCCAAAACTAACGACTCAATGGAGGTGTAGAACCCAGCGCGACATACGCGCCAAGCACGCAGAAGCCGCTATTCAGCTGTGGCTGCTGAACTTTTCTAGTTGATAACGCTGAATAGCGACTTCTGCGTGCTTGGCGCGTGAAATGCCTCATATACTTATCTTGTTTGAGCCGATTTTCATTCAAAATATCAATAATCTGATTCCCCAGATATGCCCAGCAGTCGCCTTGTGCTCTCTTCAAGACAACCTGCAAATGGGGCAACGCTATTCTATTCTATTTAATAAAAGTACTTTCAGATGATCACTTTAACGAAGGTCTTAAGACATGTTCAAAAGCTTCATACATTGAAAAAAAAAAAACCTCAAAAGCATACAAAATAGAAAAATGCATTCAAAAAAAAAAATTCTAAAATTGTACCGCATTTCGCATTCGACCTCGACCGATCGCACGTGTTCCACACTCAAGGGACTAATGATGACCAACCGCAATGGACATATTTTTGGTTTCTCGTTACTTTACGCCCTATCATCGTTCAATATTGATTGAGCTCGTTTTCTTAAATATCCTTTCAAATACAAAGCAGTCGGAAAAGATCTTTAGCTTTCTTTGATAATCTTTAACCCTTAAAAAACAAGAATTCAAAAATAAGAAAAAAAAATAAAAAAATCTACCCACTTGCCAAACGTGAAATGAAACCGAAAAACCGAACACTTTGAAGAACAAAGTGAAAAAAGGGTTCAGCGGCTGGCTGTCAGCGAGGTCTTTTGAAGCGAAATCGGCAACACAAATTTCTATGATGATGCTGACGCCGATGATGCGAGGTGGGTGGTGGGAGGTAATCTGAAGGCGGAAGAAGTGGCTGCGAAAATGGGTGGCAACAGGATTGTGTAGCTACACAATCATAAACACGATGGATTAGAAGCAATCTGCCGTGTAAAGCTGTCATTTAAAGTGAACCGCGGAAATTCAATTCATGCGAGGACTGACTGGCTGACTGACGACTCCCGGAGAGCGATTGGAATTTCTGTGCTTTCGGTAATTTGGCTATAACAAATTTTAAGCGGCTTTAGCCCATCTTACACCACCGCCAACGTTATAGGCATAGACTTTTAATTAATAATCTGTAGCGAATTTTCTGTGTGAAGTGAATTGAAAATTTTAAGCTTTATGAATGCCCCCGACTAAGGCACAACATTCTGGCGCACACGTACAGACGCGCACACACACACACACACAATCATCATCCGTATATTGCTGCATAGCGCGAGTACAATGAAGAAGCATGATTTTCGGCGCATTTTCCAAGTAAAATTGGCAATGAGCCGTTTAAATCACTTTTTAAGCCGTTGTAATTAAGTCAAAGGCAATGATCGGGAGCTCTTGGGGATTAAAGCGCTGTACTTGCGAGGTGATTTAACAACCTTGCGGGTGGGGGTGGGCCACAAGAAGTGGTAATTTAATATTGTGGAAAAGAGTTGGGCGACGAAAACATAAAGAGACCGGGTCAAGTAAGAAGAAGAATTTGAAAAAAATTCATATGAAAAGCTTATATTTAATTATGGTGTTGCCACTTAATCATTCTGTTGAACTATGAAGTCAGCACGAAAGTGATGAAAAGAAATCAATCAGTTCAGCATAAGACAATGGCACAATGCGGCCTTTCAAAAAGTCCGCAAAGTGAATATAAAAGAACGAGGATGATACTCGTGGATATTTTAATATGGAATTTCACTTTGATGTTTATTTCGAAGGTTATTTATCGTTTTAAAAAAGGAAAAATGAATTAAAAATCTTTGTACCGGTTACTTAAAATAAATTTCAAGTACTTAAGTTTTATTCGGCTCGTAATAATTGCTTTATAAAAATATTTATTTAAAGAAGAAGAAAAAATTGTAATCAATTTTTTGTACCAGTTTCTATAAATCTAGTGTTTATTCTCTCAAGAAAAAGAAAATTATTTTTTTCAAACATTTTGTACCGGTTACTTAGAATGTATTGTAAGTGCTTTTAAATTGTTTTCGGCTTATAATGATGCCTTAAAAGAAAAAATATTTATTTAAAAAAGAAAAAACTCAATCGATATTTTGTACCGGTTACTTGAAATTTAGTTCAATATATTTGAGTTTTATTTGGTTTATTTTGATTTTTCCAACATTTGCATATATAGTCTATCTATTTCATCTCAAAAGAAAACAAATTACTTTTCGTAAATATTTTGTACCGGTTACTTAAAATGAACTCCTCATTGTTTTAAAGTTGCATTCGGCTTATAATAATTTTTGAAGAAGAAAAGAAAAAAGAACTATTATCAAAAACTTTTTGCCGGGGGTACTAATATGATAATGTCACCTATTGTGGACCCCCTAAGCAAAAGTTTAAATAAAAATATGGTGAAGAAGGTTAACCGTGGTTTTTATATACCATTTTTTAGTCGATATTACTAGCTGTATAGTTTGTTGTTAACGTTCGCAGTGAAGTTGGATGTAATATTAGTTTGACATTTGCACTGTCAAAACATAGTAAACATAGTAAAGTGGTCCATTCTAAGTGACAGTCTACTTAAGATGACCTTGCCCTATAAGTTTTCATCATATCTAAGTTTTTTTTTTTTTTTTGTTTTTTTTAAATATTTCTCTAAAAAGTACAAACGTTTCTTATGGACCTTGTACCGACTTCTTAATAGCGGGTTTTTTCAATTGACAATTTCAAAGTAAAATCTTTCTACCGAAATTTCATAGTGTTGTGTTCCTTCTCCAATTAACTAGTTCTGAACTCCTTGAACCAACTGCTCACTTTGTAACGAGTTCGTTAAAATGTTCTTTTTCCATAAGAAGTCTAAATTTTCACGCAACCAAATTGAAAAATTTCCTCTGAACATCAGCGCCCTATTCGATATTGCTTTAAAGGAAGGAGAAAACGAAAGAAGGGAGTGAAAAAAAAAAAAAGAAACCAAACCATTTTCAATTTCCATAGCGCGATGAAAACCACTTCAGAACGTTCATTCATGTTGAAAAATTTTTAATCAAAAAGCTGAAAATGTTAACCAAGTAGCAAAGTTAGAAATCTTTTTCACTTCGCCACAAAATTACCGTGTAATTTTCCACCCCTTTTCCCACACGGCTGTGGGGAGACAAAGAGAAAACGAAAGACTTTATTGATACTCAACAGTGATTTCCTCAATTTATCCAACCAAACAACAAAAAAAAAAAAAAAATTACCTCTTAAACTCGCTAAGTCAGTGCAGTGCTTAGTCATTTCTTTTTCCATTTTTTTCCTTCTTCTTCTTCTTCTTCTTTATAGTAAAGGACTCTCGTTGAGGTGGGAGTTATTATGCCCTGTGGTGAAAAGTGTACAAAGCCATACATACGCAGACGACACGACGACTTAGTAACACTCGCGACAGGATTAAGCTCTTCCATTATTGGAAAAAATCCTTTGTTAATAATTATATCTCGCACGAATGAGCGCGAAAAAAAAGAAATCCCTTCAATGGGTTCGTGGAATAATTTTACACCAAACAGTTTAATCAAGCGGAATATGGAAGGATATTGTATATATGTATAAGTGTGTATATAAATATATAGGTGTATATACTTTTCAAGGCATTCAACAAAAATGCAGAGTGTAGAGAGAGAGAGGAAAAGGACGAAGGACTTTAACGAGTTCTTCTTAAAGATTTTAAAAGTTCAACAATTCAAAGGAGTTTCTGGATTTAAGTTGAGGTCATATTTTATTTGTGAGAATCCACATCTTTTACTTAAAGCTAGGATATTTCAGAGCCCAGTTAAACGTATTCAGACAAATGAATTTTTAAAAATAAAAAAAAGAATGTAAGAAATATTCGTAAATTCGATTTTATCCTCTGTTTAATTCATATTAGCGCCATTTATTTAACTACTGCCCACCCATACTACTGCTAACCCATGACATCATCATACGTGAATGCCATTCATAACTGTCCCGTTTGCCCAATTTATCGAAGACCCCATTTGCCGTTTAAATGACACTAATTGAAACAAACATTCCAAGATTAACCTCAACTTAAATGACCTTTTTGGCTTTAGGAACTCCGCCATATACATTGTTTAGCGAAAAGGTATCCTTTCGTAATTCTTTTTTGTCCCCTTTTTTTTCGGTTGTACTGCTGTTGCTGCTGTAATCTCATAAGTGAAGCGTTAGTCCTGCTAAAAGTGTGCAGTACACCAAATGGCGTGCCATAAATTTCCTGGCACTCATTCAACAGGAATTGCACTATGGCTAAATGGAGTGGAGTAAGGAACTGGACCATGAGAAGCAGTGCGGGCCAGAGGGCTTCAGTTAACTGATTCACTGTGCTCTGGTGCAATTTTTCAAGTCATAGTTTTCGATGTGGCCATGTGCTTTGTGTTTC
This sequence comes from Chlorops oryzae, assembly GCA_020466095.1. Taxonomy (NCBI): domain Eukaryota; kingdom Metazoa; phylum Arthropoda; class Insecta; order Diptera; family Chloropidae; genus Chlorops; species Chlorops oryzae. Next base: position 157,390,524 of record CM035806.1, on the reverse strand, counting down.
CGTCATGTTTCCTCCGTCTTTTTTTTCTTCTTCTTTTTTGTTCTGTTCCTTTTTTCTCCTTTCGGCTTCCTGGCTGGCTATGGCTTCCGGTTTCTCGGTAGAATTGACGCTTTCTTTTGGTCAACTGTAACTATTAGACCAAGTGATATGCTCCCTGCGCGTTGATTTCATTTAAGAAATGATGCTGCACACCATATGTCCGTCTCAGCACTCATCCATTAGATGCCATCAGTTCGGCTCGTCGCGTCGCGTCCCGTTCCGTCTTGTCTTGTCTCGTCTAGTCGACACAGTCATCGTCCACGTTGTCCTCTTCGTCCACGTCGACATGGTGCAGATACCAGTGACATTATTAATTACCTCGCTTTATCTCGAACGGTGCTCAGGCATTTTGCCATTCCTACATTCTTTCTCTTTCTCTCTTTATTTCATTTGGCTTTGCTTAAATTTTTGCATTTTTTTTCCCAAGTTTAAAAGTTGAAAAAAAAAATTATTTTTTTAAAGCTAATTTTTTTGTTTTCAATTAGGACGTTTGCTTCTATCGTTAAGTAAGTAATCGATTTTTGAACGGCCTTCTGCCGAAGGTTTTGCAAAGTGATAATACTAGCGTAATGTGGTGGTATTATCCTCATCCAATAAAATAGCCTTTTCGAAAAATTTAATAGCACCTTTTTCAAGATCTTTTAATATTTCTCTTTTTTCTTTTAACGAATGGAACTTTTTGGAGCTCGAATCAATCAATTTCTAACAAGATTTTCCATCAACCGCTTTAATCACATTGAATTCCGCAAAACGCAACGTTAACGATGCAAATTTACAAGGAATAAGGGTTTCAGAATGAACATACACACGAGTAGTTATGTACGTAAGAGCGAGACGGAAAATCTGTATAGTACACAAAACTAAAGAATTTTCCTACGATTAACTGTTTTTTTTTTTGTGTTTTTTGCCTTCATTCTGTCTATTTGTGTTGTTTGTTTTTGTTTTTCGGTATTAAAGTTTTGTTCATACTACACAGTATTTTGACTGTTCACACTACAGAGTACTGAATGGAAAAAATTTATGTGTTCACTTCATCCAGACTCTACTGTATTTACATACTTCCTCTTTATTCGATTTGAGCCCCCGCATATGGGCATTTCCAGAAAAAGTAATCTTTTTGTCGCGTCCGTATATAGCTGATTGCCATTCGGGACTGCATAGAAATTTTGAAAAATATAAAAGTCCGCATAAGCTGCACGAAATTATTGAGAAGCAAAAGTACTTTTTAGCGCATACTTTAATTCGGGACTTATTAAATTGCTCATTTAAGTGTCGCGTCCGTTTGGAAATGCCCATATTTGCAATAATTGTACAAAACAACAACAATTCCCTCTTTCCAACGAAAATTTGGGATTTTCTTATTCAATGTATTCTTGAAGAATCTACAAAAAAAAAAAAAAAAAAAAATCCTTTGAAATCTGTACTTTTATTTTTACCATTTTTGGCCGCACTCGCGACACTGTGCGCCGTATGCTTAATCTACATTACTCATACGCAGTACGGTAGGTAGGTTGAAGTGGCTGCCACTTAGGCCGTAAATCGGCTCATTGTGATACCAAGGAGGTTTTCTTGTGTTTGTGTGAGTGTATGTCTTGTTATGTAGTGTGCCCCTAACATGCGATTGTTTGAAAAACCAGTGCTAAGCTTGAAACATTATACTCCGTTTCGCCTCTGCCGGGAATCGAACCTCCGATCCTGGGATCAAGAGCATTGCACGCATCTCCTACGCTATCCCAGAACCACACGCAGTACGGTAAAAGATGGCAATTTTTGCAATTTTAAGCCATTAGACTCACTTTTTCTGGGTAAATTAGTTCGGCATCTTTTATCTCCTATTCAATACCAAAAACTTTGCTACAGACGCGAAAAGAATATTGCTTACGGTTAACGAGATACAGCTCATGTCATGCTCATGTCGAAAATTCGAAAAAGTGGTGAATATAAGAATTTGAGTTAAAAAAAATGTCCAAGGCTGCCGTTTTCTTATTAGCAGCCAATTTGAAAAAAGTAATGATGCAGAATGCAACGTTTTTCCAAGTCCTTTTAGGAGAAAGTGTCAAATCGCACATCCCAAAATGCGTGTCGCAGTGTGTTATTTTGGTTTGCCTATTATTAAAAGGTTCTTTAAAAAATTATATATATTTAGTTCGTTTAATTTTTTCATGAAAGAACTTAAAGTGCCTCCGGTTATTGTTTATTTTTTGCGAAGGACAATGCACTCAAAAGCAAAACTATTTCAAAAGATAAAAGAGAGAGAGAGAGAGAGAGAGGAGAGAGAGAGAGAGGAGAGCGAGAGAGCGAAAAAAGAAAAATAAAGCAAATCCCGAAAAGTGTCATGAGAAAATATATTTTTTCGCTGTAATATTTTATGACCTATGTTGACTGTCGGTGTCGTTATTGTAGTTGGTATATTAGTTACTGTTGTTGTTGTGGATTTCGATGGTGTTGTTGTTGTTGCTGTTTATTTTCCATTGCGATACAGTCGCGTTAGTCATAAAAAACTATAAAAACTCGCGACGTAAATAATTCTATCAGATACTACCCACAAAGGCGCATGGCACAAGGCAAAGTTGTGGATGCCAAGACCCAACGAAGGACCGACAAACCGACAGACCAAGTTCCATTACAAGTGATACTGGCATAAGGCAACAGAGCGACAGAGCACGAAGTATGAAGTTTAGGCGAGAAGGACGGGACGATTAAGTACCGCTGTAAGTGCGAGAAAACTGTTCCTCTGGCTTATGCCGTTCTTGATTTTTTATTTTTATTTTTATTTTTATTTTTTTCGGTTTTCTTCTTTTTTTGTCATTAAAACTAAATTCCATAGATCCCCCAACTACTGGGAAATTGCATGAATGGATTCTTACGTGCGTGTTTTATTTTTTTCATATTTTTTGAAATCTCTTTTCTTTTTTCTTGCTTCGGTTCGATGTTTTTTTTTGTTTTTTTTTTTTTTTGTCTTTTAGCAATTCGCGTGACAAACGAGAATTTTATGGCTTCCGTTGACCTGCGTTGTATCCTGAAGTTGAACTCAAAAACTTTGAACCTAATACCACCAACATCATCAGTATTTGTACAGACGATGTAGAATAGGGGGCGGGGAGAAGACATCAAACAAACGATGACAAGGGACATATGAAGTCCTTGCGAGAAGACAGCATTTTAATGTTCGACGCTGTCGTATAGAAATGCAAGGAAATTCCATTAGTGTCCTAACATGCATTTAAACGGACCTAATTGGCTAAGGAATCCTTTATTGAATAATTTATTTAAATTTATTTAAAAGAAACAAAAGATTTTAATATTGCAAGGAGAAAGATTCAATTCAAATTTTTTGAGTCGGACGTTTCTTCGGCGACTAAAACCTGTGAGTAACGAACCTAGGAGCCTATTAAAATTTAGGTAAACTAAAAAATTCATTCAGATTATTTTGAAAAATTCTTTTATTGAAAAAAAAAAAAAAAAAAAAAATTTGGAAATGATTTTGATAGCTGACCTCATTCGATCAGCGAATATATTCAAAATGGTAGGTGCAATTATCAAATCTCCCATCAACTTTCATTATTATAAGTATTTCTATTTCTATTTCCAATTTCAATTGTTTCTCTCAGATAGTTTTAACATCACACTTTGATGAAAAAACCAAACTAACCTTTCGCAAGACGTTTGATATTTGAAGTTTTTAGTTCGAAAATACTTTCTGGTATGTAGTAGATACTACGTATCTACAAATATCCACTTCGCTGATTGATTGAGCGGAATTGATTTCTCAGATGGTGAGACGGGGAGAGAGACTAACATCAAACAACTCTCAAGAGTGCTCTTGTTTCTCATATATTTACGGCTAAGTTTAAATAAGTCTTTATCGCATAGTTATCTGTTAGTCAGGTTGGCCGAGCGGTCTAAGGCGCCAGATTTAAGCTCTGGTTCCCGAAAGGGAGCGTGGGTTCGAACCCCACACCTGACAACTGTATATGTATTTATATTTTTCTAAATTTTTTTTTTTTTTTTAAGAAGAAGATACAAAAGATGATTTTGCTCCTTTTATTTTTTCTGTCTGAATTTTTTCTCGAATTTTAATTCATTTGGTTTTTAGCTCCTCATTTAAATTTTTGGTTTAAAGCAGTTGTGCACTGTTTTAAAGCAGCATGTTATTTAAAAACAAAAAAAAAAAAACAAAAACCTGATTAAAAAAATTATACCATTCTCTGTCAGGTGTGGGGTTCGAACCCACGCTCCCTTTCGGGAACCAGAGCTTAAATCTGGCGCCTTAGACCGCTCGGCCAACCTGACGGACGAGCTTCTGTGCGATAAAGGCCAATTTGAATTCAGCTACAGCAATAATGGCCATAAAATCACTTTTGTGTATGCCGTGGATACTCTCTTTTCCTCTCCCATGTGTCGACACGGTATTTCGTTATACCATTTAATAAGGCAAAGTAAATCCATCATTTTGGTTAAGATTTTTAGAACCAAAAATCGTTTTTCCTTGATTAATCTTTTCACAACATTAATATTTTAAAGATATTCCGTCTGTTCCGAAAACTTTAACCAAGGTTCGATCAGTTAGGCTTGACGACAATCGGTTTAAGAACTTCGAAAGTTTAATTTTGAAATACATACTTATTGTTTTTTTTTAGTCTTCATGACAGTTTAACTCAATCAAAATCCTTTGCTTAATTGGATTTTTTCAAAAATGTTCATATAAAATTAATAAACCTGCCTTAAACTCATCTGAGGACAATCATTTGAAAGTTTAAGTTTTCGAAAATTTTAAATACTAAGCTTTGAAGAACTAGTAGTACGCACTATATGGTATTTGAGAAATTTAAAAAACATTAAGTTGAAAAGTTGTTCACTAGATTCTTAACCATTTAACCATAAAGGATAGTATGGTCACTAAACTTTAAAAAATAAATAGTAGGTACATAACATACATGGGTACCTGTATATTGTATATATGAAATTTAAAGATAAAAATATGTTGAACAGATCGAATCATTTCATTCATGAACTTAAAAATTGCATTGCACTAAGTTAAAGCATTCAATTTCATGAAATTCTGTTGCTTCTGCGTGTCCGTAAACAAACTTTATTCGAATTTTATGATGAATGGGTTCTCTCTTAACTACTTCTAGCAATTACGTGCAAGTGGTCATTTGCTTCGAGGTGAAATACCTGAAAAATTTTCGTCCGACATGCGATACACTGAATAATTTATTGATAGCTTCATTTCCGCAATTCAATTTGGGTATATTGAACTATATATGTATATATAGGTATGTATATACATATATATGCATCTATATGTGAATCAATGACCTTTTACCTTAGATTTCTGAAGACACATGAAAAAGCACACATAAACTTTAATAAAAAGAAATTTTCTATTGAATATTTACTGTGTCTTTCAAAAAAATTGACTGACTGTTCAACTAGGAGGAATTTTTACTAATTCAGACAAACTGCTGAGATACTAGAAGAATTTATTTCCCAACGAAAAAGAAAGGTCAAGAATCTCCTAGAAACAACCAAAGGGTATAGCACTATAAGCATAATGATTTGGCCCCGAAGCCGATTTAGAAAAAGTTGATGCAATGTATTTAATTTAATTTGCGCCTAATTTCGGCTGTAGTCCTTTAAAATATCCTTGAAAAAAATTGGAGCAATTTCGATAAAAAAAACCATATCTCAAACTGCAATAAAGATATAATGATGATTCAAGTGCTTAAAAAATATTGAAAATTTCGCAAAGAAAATTATAAAATTATTTTTTGGTCAATTTTGCCAAAACCAATACATGCCCCTGTGGAAGGATATTTTTCATGACAGTTTTTTTGTTCTTACAGAAGTCATACTATAATACAAAAATGTATGAAAATAGAGTTCTTTTGTCGAGAATAATTGTGTTCAGTCTTATTACGATCACCCGAGTGAAACATGCTAAAAAATTGCATATTAAAAAAAATGTTGCATACTTCTAGGTTGTACCTGTGATTGGATGATTTCACTCATATTGTCAGTTGATACCTCAGCTATCGGTACTCCTTTGCGGCGATGGTTGTCCGGTTAATTTTTCATGGTTAATTGTTAAATAGTAATTCATCAAAGAGTTTGAGATTATAACAGTAAACTACACGCTTCAATTTATCTTGAACTATCGTTTCTCTGTATAATTGCTTCGAAATTTTCAAAAGGTTTCAAACCCGTAGGTAGGTTGAAGTGGCTGCCACTTAGGCCGTTAATCGGCCCATTGTGATACCAAGGAGGTTTTCTTGTGTTTGTGTGAGTGTATGTCTTTTTATGTAGTGTGCCCCTAACATGCGATTGTTTGAAAAACCAGTGCCTAAGCTTGAAACATTACACTCCGTTTCGCCTGTGCCGGGAATCGAACCTCGGACCCTGGGATCAAGAGCATAGCACGCATCCCCAACGCTATCCCAGGGCCACTTCAAACCCGTAAATGTGAGAAAAAACCCCCGCAAAATGGTCTTCAAAATTTCACAGTGCAAGGTAATGGCTTAATAAGGCAATAGCAAAAAAATTTTGATGGCAACCATGCCAACCTCTTCAATCATGATCAGCACGAGATAGAGCACTCGCGCGTTGACGCACGTTCAAACGTGACGTCAGTCAATTGGATTTTGGCATATTTTATCAATTTAAAAATTTCGATTTAACAATTTGGTGTTTTCGTTGTTGCTGTTGTTGTTGTTGTTGTTGTTGCCGCTGCTGCTCAAGTACGCACTTCGGAAACATAAAATTTTATTTATGATGACATTTAAGTACATTTTACACTCTCGAAATCGGCTGGCGTTAGGCGTGCGTGAGCGAAGGCGGCACGCGTATTAACGAAAATGCTACTCAAGTATGTAAATTACCCCTTCAATCGAATTGGATTGAACGAACGAAGAGTGCAGCGCTAAGTAGTGAGCCGAATAAGCGCCTGAGAGAATGAGCTAACTAAAACACTTGAAAAATAAAATGATTTTTTTTTTTTTTAAATCAACTTTTAAAAACTCTTAAGCGTAAAGTATGAAGAGCTGATGTGACAAAGCGTGCGAATTTACCAACAACACGAGCCCGATCGTCGTCTACTTCTCTTAACACGGTCGCGCACACGCACACGCACACATACACGGACAAACATACATGTACGACACCCACTTGAGTTTCTTCGCATAAATAAATCAAATTAGGGTCTTAAGTGTTCCAACCAAAAAAAAAAAAATAAATAAATAAATATAAAAAAACGAAAGGAAAACAAAAAAGTGGAAAAAACATTTCGCGGATAAAATTTCCGACAAACGTCAAATGAGCTGTCAAATTAGTTTAAAAAAAAAATTTCCATATAATCTTAAATGTTTTTTTTTTCCACAAAAATCTCCCTGACACCGAACCACCCTTAAGGGCCAAAATGTTCACATATGTTTGGAAATTAACAAGCAATTATAATTCCACCCAAAATAAAGACTGAAAATTTCACCCAAAATATCTTAACAAATAAATAAACAAAACAAAACAAAAAACCAAAGAAGAGGAAAAAATTGGGCACAACCTACCGAAATAACAATAAAAAAAAATATAAAAAAAACGATAGACAACAAAATGCTAATAAAGCTTAGCATATCAGTTTACAATTACAACTGTCACTGTTGTTGCCGTACGTTTCTCGCACGCACACGCACACGCTCACGCACACAACGCAAACACAAACACAAACACGAGCACAAACAATTAGAGCGCTCATACACGTATTCAAGGGCTCACCTTATTCCCTCCCTCGATTAAATTATTTTGAGGTAATAAATTTTCAATACTGTCTTCTTCGATGAGAAATGTCTTACAACAACAACAGCGGCAGCAACAACAGCAACAACAAAAACCACATAGCTGATTGCTGTGAGTTGTAATCGAAGTTGTAAAATTTTTTTAAATGGAGAAAAAACGTAAGGACAAACGACGAAAGGGAGATGAGTTTATTTATTTTTTTTTTTGTATAGTATTTTCCTTTGAGGAAATTTTCGATACCCGGTGCAAAAAAGGATTTTCACGGATTAAGAGATCAAATCATTTCAATTAAATTTTCCATTTAATTTTCATTTATGAGCCCAAGTGGGAGAATTTAGATTTAGATTTATCCATGTTCGTGTCGGTGTGTCTGCCTGTAAACAGGCTTCTTACCGAAGGAGTTAAGCTATCACAACAAAATTCAATTTAAATATTGTATTAGGCTTAAGTAAGATTAGGCTTAATAGTACCATCTTGAATCGACAGCTCCAGTTCTCAGATCTTCTATGAAAATCATTTAAAATATTTGCAAAATTTTTCAGCCTGTTTTGTGGTGAAATTGTTAACTGAAAGTGAAGTTCTCTTGAAGCTTTCACAATTTTACAGGTGGAAATTTTAAAAAAATTAGCTATGGAAAAGTAAATTTCATAACCGAAACTCGTTAAGGGCGAGCCGCTATATTTGCGCGTAATGTTGCATGTTGCCTTAAACATGTCGTGATCTCAGGAGCTCATTGATAATTAAAGGGTTTTTTTTTTTTTTATAGAAAATACATTCTTCAGATGAGGGGATTCCCCACTTTAAAGCATCGAATATTGTGTCCTTCAATCAACTGAATTCGTTATGACAACGGGTTGGCTTGCCTTCTTGATGGTGGTACCTATATCGGGGGAATAGTGCCGAATATTTTAGGTTTTTTACTGATAGTCTCTTAATATTGTAATCCTTTCCACACAAAAGTCAAAGGATTAAACCACATCCTATCCATGCGATTATATTTAAGTATGTAATATCATCATCAATACTCTCAGATCTCAATACTTATACTTAATTGAAATTAAATTTCAATGTGCTGTGCTCTCTTCCTCAATTATCTGAATTTTTCGATTCCTTCTTATCTACGACCAAACTCGAAAATCGAGCACATGCGAATGATTTCGTTGGACAAAAAAACCGTCTACGGAAAAGGTAAACACGTCGAGTGAAATTTGATCGCATTCCCAATTAACGCATATTTGGACGTAGAAAACTGTTCCTTTTTTTTCCTGTTTGTTTTCGTCTTCCCTCGCTCTCTGCGCTTACGTAAATAATTTGAAAGCTGACACTAAATATTGACAATTGTCGAAATATTAGGTGTAGTAAAAAGAAATCCATTATTTTTGCATTAAATTGAGGGCTTTATTTAAGATAGTTAGAATGACCCGATTTAGGTCAAATATGCGCCGTTTTATTCGATAACTTGTTGCCATTTTAAAGGTAATTTCACTATGCCTCTCTCATAGAAGCCCTCGTTCCTATTAGCAAAAAATTGAGACAGTCGAATTTCAGAAGCCTCTCTTGAAGCGAATGTTTCACCAACAAAATTGTTCGCCATGGACAGGAATAGATGGTAATCACTTAGTGCCAGGTCCGGACTATAAGGTGGATGCAGAAGAACCTCCCAACCAAACTCCCGGAGCTTCTGGCGAGTCACTATCGATGTGTGTGGCCTGGCGTTGTCCTGATGGAACACAATTCCTCTCCTATTGGCCGCTTATGGGCGATTGCTTCCTTCAGACGGTCCAATTGTTGACAGTAGAGTTCCGAGTAAAGAGTTTTGCCGTATGGGAGCAGCTCATAGTAGATAATTCCCTGCCAATCCCACCAAACACACAGCAAAACCTTCCTGGCCGTCAATCCTGGCTTGGCCACCGTTTCCGCCGGTTCACCGTGTTTCGACCACGACCGTTTTCGCTTGACGTTGTCGTAAGTGACCCACTTTTCATCACCAGTCACCAACCGCTTCAGAAATGGGTCGATTTTGTTGCGGTTCAGCAGCGATTCGCAGATGGAAATTCGGTCTATGAGGTTTTTTTGCGTTAACTCGTGTGGCACCCATACATCGAGCTTCTTTGTGTATCCAGCCTTATTCAAATGGTTCCAAACGGGTTTTTATGCAATCTTTAGCTCTTTTGCAATCGAAACAGTGCTAACATGACGGTCGGACTCGATAATTTCCATGATTTTATCGACATTTTCGACAATTGGCCTTCCAGTGCGTGGTGCATCCTTGACATCGAAGTTACCGGAACGGAATCGACGAAACCAAAATTGCGCATGATTGGCTGTTACAGTATCAGGTCCATAAACGCTATTCACATTTTCAGCCGCCTGGCTTGCGTTTTCTCCCTTATCGAAGAAAAACTGTAAAATGTAGCGAATTTTCTCTTTGCTGATGTCCATCTTTGACAAGCTCTCAAACAAAACTGAATCAATCAATCAAAAAAGTGTCAAAAAAGCTTTTTTAGTAGGAACTGTCATCTTTCTAATGCCCCCTAGCGGAACACGATCGGACTTATACAACGCGAGATGCAGATAAATAACGCCATCTATTGGAAAAATAATGGATTTCTTTTTACTACACCTAATATGTTGTCGTTTATTATTATTATTATTTTTATTTATTTATTTATTTTTTTTTTTTTGGCATCCAGCATATCAAAGGCAATTTAATAGTCGCTCAACCACTTTGAAGCATGGACGAAGAAAAAAGGGAAAATAGAAACAAAAAGAAAAAATGTAAACGGACCCACTGTGACTACGTTGACAATCATTAGTTTAAGGGTGGTCCACATTTGAGCGCGTATCAAATTCGGCCAAAGGAGCACAAAGGACCTTGAGTGATTTTTCTGTTCGTATTCCCTTTTTTTTTTAATCAACTGTCTTCATGAACAATTAGCATCAAAAATCGGTAAAGGGTGAATGCACGATTTAAATTTTTTTAATATATTTTTTTCTTCCCATTTTTTTTTTTTTTTTTTTTTTTTTGACCCAATAGTTAGAAACCACATTTATAAGAGTGCCAAAGTACTAGGTTATCGAACACAAATTGAGTGAGAATTATTGATTATTTTGAAGAAAATTTAGTCGAGAGAGTTGTATTGGACTTGACAATTTGAAAACGTTAAGATAACCCGGGTATCTGGGCTTTCAATACAGATTCGTTTTATAGGCAAAAATGATTCTTTGAGATGACATTAGGAAATGTTGGGCCTTTATTGAGCATAAGTATCTTAGTATGACTTCCCCTTAAGGACCTGAAAAGGAACCTGCTGTTCAAAGCCGAATCAGGAAAGACAATGTCCCAGAGAAAAAGCCAATTTCTTCGGAATTCAATTTAAGTTCGTTGCCGCGAAGCGCAAAATCAGAGCTGACACATTAGAAATAGATTGGCAGCCCCATACCTTTGGGTCGTCTTGAGGTCTGACAAACTGTTCAGTGCTATGTTTATGTGTCTCGCTGATGGTTATCGTCGTTCACAAAACCCCCAAAAAAAAAAAAAAAAAAAAACAATAAATAAATAAATAAACACTGGAAATAGAAATGGAAAATCACAAAATGGGCTCGGAAAACCCTAGCGCGAAGAAGTATGAGAAGCCAGCGCAGAGACAGAAACGAAGCTAAAGATAGAGACAGAATTAAGCTCAATAAATAGTTTTAGACTAAAGCAGAGCTAAATCGTAAATTAATAGCCACAAGACGAACGAACACGACAAGGATTATAACGATGGCCACGTAGTCGAAATGGTTTACAACTTTCAGTGGCGGTACTTGTTCGGGCGAACATAAATTTCGAACGCAGACAGCAAACGAGAACGAGCGCGAGCGCGAAGAAATAGATGAAAAATGAATGGTACGAGTGTCTCTGGCTATTCAGAATGCATAAATATGGCAACGCTTATCGTAATTTCGAAATTACTATTGCGAATGGCAAACTCACTTCACACTATTCTGTTTGCTCACCGCCCCCATCTGCCTAACTCTACTGACTGACTGACTAGCTGCCCGCCTGCGTGGTTTATTTTGCAGTCAATTCCGCCGCCGACTTGTGTCGCGCGCTGCCGTCTATTGAAAATATGGCTAAAATGCATGCAACAAAATAATAATAAGCAACAATAATAACATAACAAGCTAAAGCTCCTAATCCTAGTCTAGAAATTCATTCATTGTGTTTGGGTGCTATGGAACTTTCGGAGTCGAAGTTCAAGAAGCCAAAAGAAATGACGTTCACTGTAAATGTGTCTACGTCGGCTAATAGCAGCAAAAGTCAGTGGCGACAATAATTTTTGCTCACAGACGGGGGCAACCGGGAATTTATTTAGTCGGAACGCAAAGGTTCACCTTAACTCATCAACTCCGAATCGAAACGAAGTGAAATTCCAGTCATTTCAGTTCGTGCCGTACATTGACGACAAAATTCGAACAATTTTTGCAAATTACTCACAAATTACACAGATTTTTATGTGGGAATTATGATTGTGTTCCGTTATTTTTATACCCGACACACTCTGTGTCGAGGGTATATTGCGTTTGTGTGGTTGTGTGTAATACCCAGAACCACCACACAAAATATATATAGAAATGATCAGCGTCACCAGGAGATTCGATTTAGCCATGTCCGTCTGTCCTGTCTGTCTGTATGTATACAGTTTTCCTATCGAAGGAGTTGAGCTATCTTGACAAATGATATAAGTATGTGCTCACGAGGACATGAGTAGGAACAAGTTCGAGAATGGACCCGATCCGACCATTTTTAGGGGTACCTCTAGTACTAGGGTCTGTTACGTTAATCACAAAAATTGCTCTAAAATCGGAGTTTTTCAAAATATATTGATGAATTTTGATATTTGAACATGTAATATGATTTCAAAAAATTGTAAAAGTGGGCGTGGCCGAAGGGCATTTTTTAAAAATGGCTTCCTACACCCGAAATTCAAATATGACTTGAACGAAATTTATGCAGTTATGCTTCTTTTGTAGCCATAAACATCCTCTCTAAAAATTTCTTTGATAGATCCATTATTAACGGTATTAACCGTACCTCCAGTACTAGGGTCTGTCTTGATAATAAAAGTTATTTGAACATGTGTGTCTGTGTCCGGTATTTTATTGTCATCGCCTGACTATAACACCTTTACTTTTTTTTTTTTTTTTTTTTGTTTCGGAGTACATGGGTGCCAGGCATTGCGGTCAAAGCTCTACGACTATCTAGTAGGTTCAATTTGCCCATATTGGTCAAAACAGAAGAACAAACACCCAAAAGAAAAATATTGAATATTTTCATTTGAAGTTATGGTAAATTTCGCACTCCGAACATTTTTTCAAAATAATTTTTTTTCCTCTTTGGTAGAACAGGTTAATTGGGTGCAGATTAACACTACACTCACAAGTTTTGCTTTTTTGTTTTGTTTGGGAATATTGGAACCATTAGGTTGAAGAGCTCAGAAAAATGCTGCGTAGAAATAACGTAAGATTTTTAACAGATGTTCTAACTATTCTTACCGTGGAATATGGATTTTTTCGGAGTCTTTTTCGGTGTCTTTTTCGGAGTTACCTGCTGAAGTTAATACCCAATTAGAAAAATATTCCAATAGTTATTCGGGTTTCGGAGTTGCTCTAAGTTCTATTTAAGAAACATTAGGAATCCGAAATTTCGGAGTGGACTTGATAAACATATCTAGGTATTCGAACATTATTCGTTGAGTCTAAGTCCTGATAATATGCAAAGCAAAATTGTTCGCTACCAAAAACGAAATTGCTAAGTCACTTTTGCTTAACTTAAATATGTACCTACAAATGTATACGTTCGACGGCGTACCGCCGCTAACGGCTCATGAAAGTCTCGTTATTTCCAGAGAAGACATGAGCAGGCAAAACGAACGAAAGATTGTGGCTTGTTGCGAGGACATTACATGTGAGTTTTGTCGCAAAGTTACTTTTAGATACCAGAATGTGGTATAACTTTTTCTACAGCCTTTGTTTTTTTTTTTCGCTTTACTTTTCTCTTTACTCCTGCCATTTGAGCCGAGTCCGAATAGTTGACTCCGAAGGGATTTGCGTGTGAAATTGTTGAGATCCTTTAAACATGTGAATTGTGAGTGTGTATGAGCATGAGCGAACGTTTGTGTATGGTTTAGTGTGTGCTCACAAGGATAGAATGTACGCGACATACAATATATCCTTGCGTGTAATCTCAGCGAGCGCGATTTCGAGAAATTTTAATTGCTTTACAAGCTTAATAAATAATTACAACTTATGTTGTAAATTTTACGCTCTACACTCGCAGTTCTGTGGTACAACCTCTTTTTCAACCTCTATTTAAGCTTATGTATTCCCAAAAGGAAAATGAGAGGACCTAAGGATTGGATAGATACTGAATGCAGTGCCTGCGATTTTTGGCCTTCTATACACAAATTGACTTGTGTGATTTGACACCGAATTTTAAGCGGATTTTATTGCGCACGCAACCATGAATTTAGCAAAAGGTATTTTTAAAATTTTGAACAAATTTTTTTTTTTTTTTTTTTTTTTTTTTTGCTTTTCCCAACCTCATTCGTCACTCTCTGTCCACCCTTAGCAGTCGGTGAACACAGTCCAATTGATTTCAATCATATAAATTAAAGTAATCAAGCAAGTCATATTCCGAGTTACGAAACACTTGTCACAATTTCATGCACTCGAGTGTGCATAATTAGTGTGAGGAGAGAGGGGGAAATGGAGGGGAAAGGCGGCGAAAATGTGTTGAAGGGCATAAATGAAGAGCGTAAATGGGCAAGCAACAAAAGGCGACAACATTTCCTGCACCTCACAAAAGCGATTAGGCTACAGTAATCTTGATGCCATTAAAAATGATTATAAGGAAAAGAAAAGGCTAGTGGCACGCAATTAGTGGCTGTAAATGAAATCAGTGAAATTTTGCAATAAAATATGCATAGCATTTTTTACGAGTTACCAAAAATGAGAGCGACCGAGTGAGGGAGTGGACATGAATTTCGATTTTCCTATTCATAACTTTTTTTTTCAAATTTTTCAAATTGAAGTTAAAGCATTGTTTTCTATGTTTCCGTTGAATATTGAACCTGGAGTGAACAATTTCAATTAAAGGATGTTGTTGGTGCAGGATCGCCTATATTTCTCAATAAAATTGTTTCTTCACTTAACTCCGATTTGTGAAACTGGTGTATGTTCAACCATTTTCAACAGGAGTTTTTTCAATTCGTTGTTTTAAGATTGCCCGATCTTTCATCCGATATTAATTTGGTGGATGTTTTAAAATGCGATGTTATTATGTTAAATAAATGGTTATTCGATCTTTTGATTTTATTGCATTTCGATGTTTTCAATTTAATTCGTTTAATTCGATTGGCTTTACTTAACTATTTAAAAATCGAGAACTTCCAGTTCGATATTACGACGGAACTAAGTATTTATATAGTGAGTTTTACTTCGATGTTTTCCTATTCGATGTAATTATAGAGCAGTATGTAAGCAGTCATTTCAGATTCGATATATTCAATTCGTTCTGCGTGTAATTTTATAATGTCTACCAATTGTATATTTACAAATGCGATGTTTTTCAATTAAGTCCTTCACAATTTAATGATTGAAAATTTAACTGATGACTCTTCAATGTTTCACAAATCTTTATCTTTCAATCAGACGTTTAAGTGGGCTATGTTTCACAATGCGATGTTTAACAATGCGATGTTTAACAATGCGATGTTTATGAATGTGATGTCTAACAATGCGATATTTATGAATGCGATGTTTCTCAATGCGATGTTTCTCAATGCGATGTTTCTCAATGCGATGTTTCTCAATGCGATGTTTCAAAAAGCGATGTTTTATAATGCGATGTTTTTTTTAACTTAATGTATTTAAAAAGGCTAATGGAATCGATCACTTCCTTCCCCGAACTTCAATTCTATGTTTTCTAATAACATCCAATCACTTCCAAACTTTTAGGACAACCTCCCTCCAGTAGCAAATTTATAATGTCCTTGCATGAAATCCGATTACTTTATGGTTAAACAAATAGAATTAAAAATTAAAAAAAAAATTTTTTTTTTACGAAAATTGAAAATTTTTAATGTGCGCCCAGGCGTTAAAACATTTTCATTTTTTTTTTTTTCAAAATTTTAGTAAAAAATTTCATGCATGAACGCGAAAATTGAATTTTACTTTATGGGGTGAGAGCAAGGGGAAAGTACCAATGGCATGGCATTAAGGAGTGCACTTGACGCTCACTATTTGCGGTGAGATGGTGCTTGGATGGTGGTTGCGTAGTGCGATAGTTGAGAAATCTGAAATTTTCAAAAAATCTTTGTAAATTTAACCCATATGTTGCTAAGTCCATTAATATAGCCACGGGGTAGTGTATGCGACGTTTAGTCGGATTAGACCGAAGATAGGAAGCGATGATACCCAATACCCTGAGGGCACATGTATTGACACAGAACTGTTGATATAGCGATTCCATTCGGAGAGGAGGGAAGGCTAAGAAGGATCATCATACATACATACACACCAACATACGTGCGTGCATGTGTGTACGCTCTTAATGTGACATAATTGAGTATCAAAACTAAAGCACTCAGCATCTACCATAAAGGTCTCTTTCCTAAAGGGGTCCGCGCAATCCAACCAAAAAAAAAAAAAAAAAAAAAAAATCAACTCAGCGAGATGGAATGCTGGGACCGGATGGGGAGGGGTGGGATGAGTGAAGCCTACCCGAATATGGGTGTTCTACATTTTAACACTGAATTGGGCAAAAAACATAACATATGTGAGCGCAAATCAGTGCCACCAGTGCACAGGTTACCATCATCATCGAACGCAAAGCGACTGGCATGCCAGGGTTGCTGCATTCCAGTGATTGTGCATTTCTTGTTCACATTTCCATTCCCATTAGCAGTTTTTTTCATTTTTTTTTTTTTTTTCTCTTTGCTGCAACAAATATTTGCGTTGACAACTTGACATTTGAAATGTCAATTTGACAGTTGATACGGAATGATCAACCAGCATATTCAACATTCATCATCGTCATCAGGGAACATGGCAGCAGCCAAATAATACGGCTATTGAGGAATGACGATAAACGTTGAGCAGCCACAAAACCAAAACGAACCGAACCGAACCGAACGATAGAGAACGATAATGAAAGAGAAAGCATGCGGAAGTAGAGAAGAAGACACCAATCACTTTTCCGACTCTTGACAAGTGTAATCGTGTGTAAATGAATATGTCTAACGAAAGAGTGAACATGTGCGGCGAAAGAGAGAGAGAGTTGAAACGAGAAAAGAAAGAAACGAACAAAAAATCGCCTTTCAAATTGGAATGTCATTCTTGATGAAAGCGTGGAAGACAATTGCAAAAATGGATCGTAATTTACTCGGGTTACTCAAATTCTCATCATCACGAGCATGAAAAAAAGCCAATTTAAATCACTCGCGTTCAATTTGGTAAAGCAATTATAATTAATAATTTAGAATGAACGGATTTTCCTTGTCCGCAGAGGAGAGCAGAATCCTTTAAAGTAACAGAGTATCTCCCTACGATGATATTAGATTTTTAGGGAAAATTCCTCGGTGAAATTTTGGGAGTTTTTTTTTGGGTTTTTTTGTGAAAAATTTTTTTTTCTCAAACTTCTCAATGAAAATCGACCGACTTTGGCGTTTTTTTTTTTACCAGTAATGTGGTCCGTTTCTCCACCGAACATTGATAACTTTGCGCAACGATATTAATAACTTAATACTTCAGCAGTGATGCCAGATTTTATCGATAAAAAACCCTCATATATTGGAAAAAAAAACCCACTTTTCCCATTTTCAAAAACTAAAAACCCATGAAAAAACCCAAAATGATTTTTTGAAAAATATGGGCGTACCGATTTCAAAATTGAACATTGGATTTAAACACAATATATTCACAAACCTTTAAAAACGTAAAGTCAAAAATCGAAAATTGCACTTAAAAATAAACTTTTTTGATCTAAACTTTAAGCAGATAAAATTTTCCGATTTCAACTTACTATTCAACGCCTTTAATACCCCTAATATTTTAATAAAAGTATCAAGAAAATTACAAAAAAAAATAAAAGTAACTTAAAATTGCAGTCTTATTCATGACTTAACAAAAAAAAAACCAAGTTTCTTTACAACACTTGTGGAACACGCGACTAGATACAGCAAAAAGAGTCATGCATGGTACTGGAAGAGGGAAAACACGATTTTCATTCTCATAAGTAGTAAATATACCTTAAATGTAGTGCATAAATTTCGATATAAAATTACCCATACTTTTCCCCATGTCACGATATTTGAGTGAAAAAACCCACAATATGGGGAAAAACCCACAATCTGGCATCACTGTACTTCAGTGTCGATTTTTTTTTTATAAACAAAAATATCGATCATAAACTTATTTTTTTTTACGGCAAGTATTTACTTATAGTAATGACTCTTAATTTTCTTACCATCATAGGGGCTCTTATTCCTTTTGCTCGTCTGCCTCACTCCCTCTCTCGCACTCGCTTCTTCTCATTTGTTTGCCCTTTCTAACCCCCTTCTCCGTCTACTGGACCACTTCGCACCTCTTTTAGTCCATCAGTCCACTCAACTCAATACTTGTAACTTAGTCATTTAGCTACTTAGTCACGTCGTAGGTATTGCGAGCGTGTTGGGCCAACACGTGAGCGACAACGCCTCGACGAGGTGTTTAGCATAATTTAGCTTCCCTAAGAGCCCGCATAATAGCGCAACGCGGTCGTGTCAAGCAACGTTCCGACTCCCAAAATCAACCAACGCTGCCATGATAAGACACCAAATCAATGGGACGAAAAATATAAAAGAAGCGAAAAGAAAAGCTAATCGCTCACTCTACAAAATGATTATAAGGATTTGAGGCGTGCATAACAAGCTGTAGAAGGTAGATTTTGTGTCCAAATATTTGCCTATCCATGGACGCGAACTGCCAATCTATGATGGTGGTCACCCTTCACAAAAAAAAAAACACAAAAAAAAATTAAAATCTTAAAAACTCGATGTCTCGACTCCCATGGGACATGGTACTGTCTCCTTTGCAGTTACCATGATTTTCGAATGATGAGGGTGAGTGTTCTTGACGGCTTATGGCCAACATGAAAAGGCCGTCAGACTTTCGGTCGGTCGGACTCACCTTTTTTCATTCAGTTATTCGAATTTTGAGTGGTTCTCGTCTATATTCAGTGGCACTTGAATGAGTTGCTTCAATTTGAATTCGCCCCCGCCACTCTATACCCTCATATCACCCTCGGCCATTCACTCCAAATCTATCTCTCTCCGTGCGTCTTCCTTTAGGTTTTATCTGTTCATGTTTTTTGGGTGATAATAATTACGCCAACAAGCAACACCAAAGATGCAGACAAAGACGCTTGATGAGATTCAACATGCTTACAATGCCGTCCACCCACAACCCACACCCACTCATGCCAAAGATGAACTCTCTCCCCACGGAAGTCGGAAATGTGTTTTTTTTTTTTTTTTTTATATATTTTATTAAATTTTGTTTTTTTTTTCGGCTTTTCTTTCATGGATTTTGAAGACGACGAAAATATTTTGTGCGTACGCGCGTTGGAAATATTTCATTAATTTTAATTGGAAATTGTGGAAAAGATAATTACAAAGTAGCAGTCAAGAGACCAAAGTCCATTCAGAGGGTTCCCCAACTTTGAGTTCCAATTTACCCTGGACTTGAACTAGGCAATCCACCACTCTATTTACACTGACAAGACATTAAAGGCATCTCTATGCAATCAGATTTTCGGTCAACATTTTAACCTGTCACAGCTTGTTTCTTTTGCGAACGGATCTACGTTCCTTACTTCTTAATATCCTTCTGCCCGGCACGCCGCTTCTTTTTTGGCCTGTGTCGTAGAAAGTCATGGAAAAAAATGTTGACTTATTTTTATACCCGACACACTCTGTATTGAGGGTAAATTGCGATTGTGTGGTTATGTGTAACACCCAAAACCAGTCGAAATAGACCATACAAAATTTATATAGAAATGATCAGCGTCACCAGGAGGTTCGAGAGGATGCCGTGTCCGTCTGTTTGTATACAGTTTTTTTATCGAAGTAGTTTAGCTATCTTGACAAAATTTGGTATATGTCCTCACGAGACATGAGTAAAAACAAGTTCGAGAATGGACCCGATCGGACCATTATTAAGGGTACCTCCAGTACTAGGGTCTATAAAAAAAATTTCCAAAGCTGCCCCAAAATTAGACTTTTTCGAAATATTTGATTGAAATTCTGAATTTGAGCATATATTTAAGCCTCCGATTAGAATTCCAAAAATTTTGAAAAGTGGGCGTGGCAAAAAATCGGCTTTGATGAAGAAATTGCACAACATTGGGTATATGGGGCCCCCTTATGGCCTTAAAAATCTCTTGAGTATTCTTTCTTAATGGACCTGTTTTTTGGATGTGTTTTATAAACTATTTTAATATGTGTGTCTGTGTCGGGTATTGATTTGTCAGGCTCGCCTGACTATAACACCCTTACTTGTTTTTTTTTTTACACTGGATAATATGAAAGTGGCATGACTTGAAAATTTTCTTGGACTTTTCGTCGACGCTTTCTCGTACTCCCTCGTTATAACGACACACACACACACACACACACACACACAACAGACGCATACAGTTTGATGGTAATGATAATAATAAGCCGCGAGATGATGGCATTTTTGGTGGGTCGTTAAGGTTAAGCGAAATTTTATGTAATTTTTTTGATGTCGTTTTATGCATTTCAAAATAAGTTGAGAAAACGCAGAAGCGAAGCAAATGATTTTTCGAATCGAATGCAAGGAAAATTCCATTGTTGCTGCATAAATTGCCGGTGCTGCATAAATTGTTGTGGCGTCCGTGCAAAATAATTTAACGTAAAATTCCTTAATTTTAGATGTAAATCACTCTTGAATTGGCAAAAACCGCGGGTTTTCAATTTGTCAATCCGAGTTGACAGCGAACGGAAAAAGGAAATCGAATCGCAACGAATGAGTTGTGCCAAACATTCCAATTTATTACTGCATGTCGACGGGACAAGCCTGGTCGAAATTCGTTTACTCGCGCTAAAAACTAATTAAAATGCCATCGATACACAATCCTAAGCCCTAAGACCGCATCGTCCACTCACGAGTCCAGAACCAACCGAATCATACGAACGTCAATAACGTGAACGCCGAAATTTTCCGAATTTTGCTGCGTAAACATCAGTTCGGCTGTGGCGCGTTTCTCTTTTCCAAAAGGAAGTATCAATGTTGGAGCTTAGAGCTATTTGGTCTCGAAATTATGAAGCTACCAAATATCAATGCAAATATATACAGTTGAACGGACTAAACGAACCGGATTCAATTTGACTGAACGAACTCAATCGAAACTACAATTATTGATCAACTAGCGACGGTATTTATGGATTCAAAAGCATTTTGAAAAGCAAAATATTTTCCGAAGAATCGGTGCCCAACTGGGTCCGCAACGCTTTATGGCCAATGTTATGCCTTGGTGCTTGTTAAATATTGTATCGATGGCAAAGAAATTTACTGTTTTGTCGCATAAGTACTTTAGAATAACGTTGTTCGAAGAATTTGTACAACGAATATTGGCGCCCAACGTGGGGCATTTCATGTTACTTTTGCATATTATGGCTTTCAAATATTTCTGTAAAAAGTTACTTGGTTTTTTTTTTACCGTTTGGAACAGCTGATTACCTAAAGAGTAGCGTAACAGAGTTTCGGCATTGCTGGTTAAATCATATTTGACGCAACATGGCCTTGTTTGGAATTGCTCATTTTAGATTTAAGCCGTTAGCAATCTGTTTTAAGCAAATTTGTCACTGATATAAAGAACCGTGATACACAGATCGGACCCCCTCTTTAGCCAATTGATATACCGATTTGGACAATGGACTCCACGATAGCACACCAAAGGACATACAAACGCATAGTTGGCAAGAAGGGTGGGTAAGCAGCCAAAGCGCCATCGTGATTTATGTGCTCCCAAAACGTACTTAATGCACGGCGATGACTACGAACGAAAACGCAAAATGTGTCACGTAAACCGCACGAAATTGCGGGTTCTATAACACACACACACACACACAAAAGAGCGAACGAGACATGAGTAGGTGTAAAGGGTAACCCGAGATGGGGTGAAAGGGAAGACGGCTTCATAAAATCCAATAAATTTTCGCGAAATTTTACAGAATATTATGTTGGGCAAGTTGGTAGCAATTTTCGTTTTTCTTTTTATTGGTTTTTGGTCTTTTTGCAGCTTGTTAACACCGTTGTAGCCCATTGTCGTTTGAAGCCACCGACACACCACCACCACCACCACCACATTCCCTTGCCACATTCTTTGATTTCACGCAAACGGTTTATAAATCTTCGCGAGTCCATAAATCCTGCGCGTATTTTTCATGTTACTTTTCGCCTTCATGCAACAAATCAAAGCGGAATTGCATTGATTTGAAAGCTTTTTTTTTTTTTTTTTGTTTTAGTGTATCAAAAGATATTGGAGGAAGGTAGATAAAGGTGGCAATATTCAAAGGGATCAGAACAAAAAGAAGCAAATGGTAATCAATGAGAGGAGTTTGAAGAATTTAAAAATTTAAAACAACACTGTCTTCAAGGTCAGTTGGCAACCCTTGTCAATGAATTTAAAACAAAAAAATTTTTTTTCATCAACATTACATTACGAAAATATGGTAACCCTGACACATGAATTATGTCATATTAGCGAAAATTTGTCACAAAAATATTTCGTTTCCTCGTGTCTGCTTGACTGAGCAAAACTTTTATCGCGCGTTTCGCTTTCAAATCACCGACTTGTAAATAATTTATGGATTTACGCTCACTGCGTCTTACGCTTAAGGTCCAAAGCCATTCGATGTTAAAGCTAATGCGCCGACACACCCCCAAAAAAATTTTAAATAGAATTAAAAATAGAAAAAAAGCAAATAAAAATGGGTAAGTTTCTTTTCCGCTTACGGCCAAAGATACTAACACAATAAAAGTGCGAGTGGAGCCTCAATTTTATTTTATTTATCATTTTCCAGGCCCACTTCTCCAATTTTTGTATAAATTATAGGGGGACAAAGGTGTAAATTCTAATTTCACCAAAGAATCTGAGAGCATTTCGATTTTCTAGCAATTTCGGCACAGACCCTAACGCTACAGGTGCCCCTTAAAAATGGTCTGATCAGGCCCATTCGCTCCCAATTATCGATTTATCTTTATAACATTTAGTTTATATACATTTTCGTCGAGCAATCCAACTCTTTTGATTAGAAAACTGTTTACAGACCAGCGTTGCCAGACTTTTTTTTTGGATTCAAGTCAGAATGTCCTGTCCTGGCGGGACATAAAAAATCCCGATAACTTTTTTCTCCCAGTATTTATTTTTTCATCCGTTCGCGACCACATTTTTCAACATTTTCCTTGTAGTTTTCGTTGCAATTTGATAGTATTTTTTGTAGCTTTATATGTGGTGCAGAAGATGGGTTCTTTGAGCTTTAGTTCTCATAAGGATAGCAATAAAAATGCGATCGCGAACAAATGGGAAAAAAAACTGGGGGCGAAAATGTCCATATTTAAAAAAAAAGTTTTAAACCCCGGAAAGAAGTGGCTATAAATATATAAGTCGGCTGAAGGGATCCCCCGTAGTCAATAGGTCGCCACCGAAGTATGTGACCTGCCATTCTTTGGTGACCAGCCATTTCGCTTGTCACGAAAAGCTACACTGAGCGAACTTTACCATGATTTTTTTAAAAGGGCGCATTGTTATTCACAGTCCTTTTGATCAGTCGAGCAGAATAAAAATTTCAAAAGAAAAATGGTTGAGTCAACAACATTTTTGGTTGATTTGAAAGGAAATATTTTTAATTACATTTCATTACGTTCGGTATAATTCTCATTTGTTTTATAAAATAGGACATATATGATATTCATTCATCCTAGAACTTTTTAAGCATTGCGAAAGCAGTCACACGACAACGGAGTGACAAAGTCGGATGAAGTCCATCCGATGGCTAGTTTTGGGGTTATGTTCAGCAGAGCGCTTTGAACGTTAATTAAATTTGTTTTGACATTTTTTCTTTTATAGGTATTTTAGAAATTTTTTTTTATACTAAAAGTTATCTTGTCATTTAAATTATGTCCGTGGTTAGTTAAAAAATTTAAAATCTATTTTTGAAAATTATCATTTCAATTCAACCTGAAATATGGTTGATTCAAATGGAAAATCTTAATTTTTTTCAACAAGAAAAATTGTTAAATTAAAAATATTCCTTGTTGAAGCCGTTTTGTATGTGTTTCCTTTTGAGTTAACCAGTTTTCTGGTTGATTTTTTTCTCTGTGTAGAATAATAGACAGGCTATATACTCTTCTCAAGCCTTTTGCTATTGGTGAATATTTTTACTCTCTCACGACCAACGACATTTTGCTCTTTGGAGAAAGCTTGCATTTTTTCCCTCACAATTAATTGTCTTGCATTTTTCGGGGGAATTTTGAAAAAAGAAAAGTTATCTGGCAACGCTGACACCGAGAGACAGATTTTTATAGTTAAATCGAGTTATCCGGCGTTGTTGATCGTTGTTCTACACCTACCATCCGGTTACACAAACGCAAAATGGCCGTCATATATACTTTTCTGTAATTAAAAAGAACTTCTATTGTGGTTGAAGGTCCCCGCATAAACGAATCCTCTTATTCTTTTTGGACTCGAGAAGCTGAAATCATCATCCGATACTATATCAGTATCAGACCTGGGGGTAGTGAACTAAATTTTCAGCCCCACTAGTTCTTTAATGAGTGAAACTTTAAAATATTCGGTTCCACTAATTCGTAGTGAATTTGAATTCTCTTCCACTATTTTCAGTAGTAAAATAGTGAATGTAAGAAAATTTACACTAAATTCTCTGTAGTGGAAGTGAAAATGTTTCTGACTTAAGCTTTTACTAGTGGCTGTAAGAATATCCCCACTAAATTAAAAAAAAAATTTTTTTTTATTTTTTTCAAATCAAATTTTGTTGTTGAAAAATTAGTGGCTAACAAAATATCTCCACTAAATAAGAAAAAAATATATTTTGAATATATTAAACACAGATTCAATGACGAGTTTGAAAAAGAATAAAACTGGCAACGGGCATGCCAGAATACACTGGCACTATGACAATCATTCATGGTACTTTTGATATAGCTTTTTGCACATGGGTCACTGGTCGTTTTAAAATGTTAGGAGTGCTTACTTTGTGCTCTTCTAGACTGAAGCTCGGGTCTACAACACTATCATCCGAGTCGAAAGCATACATTTTATTTTTTTTTAAACTTCTTGTGTTTATTTGAAAATTAAAATGAATAAAGATACAAAATTCAAAACTTACTGAAAAAAATTTAGTGGAACAGTTTGATTTTCCACTAGTTATTTAAATTTTGAGTGGAAAAAAATGTTTAAGCACTAATTTTATTTTAGTGGAAATTTTTCAACTTCACTACCACTAGGCTTGTAGTTGAAGTTTTGTTTCACTACCACTAAAAATAATAGTGGAACTGACACGTCGGGTTTCTTGCACTCAAATTTTTTTTATTAAAACCCACTAGCTCCACTACCACTAGATTGGGATTTAGTTAAAAATGTGAATCACTAAAAATTTAGTGCACTACCCCCAGGTCTGATCAGTATATGTAATATGATAATATGCTGAACAATTCTCAACTAGTTTATGAAAAATAAATCATTTAAAGAAAACATGCTGTTTTCATGCCATCCTTTCACTTTTCCGTTAAATTTATATATTGTTTTCAATTTAATATTCGAATCTTTTTTTTTTTTGTTTTTCTTCTCCAACGCTTCGACTCACTCCATCGCTTAACCTCAACTTAATAAAATATCGTGGAGATTTCGTTTGCGAAAAAATGTGGCGAATTTAATTTCGAGCGAAAAATAAATGACATACGAAAAATTAATGACTCGGCGACACATTCGCAAATAAACAAAAACGAAACGAATGAAACGAGATGAAGTGCTCACAATTACAAGGCCGCCGCAATCGCCACTGACCGTTTGCCATTCTCGGCGGCTGCCCACTCTTCCTCTCTCTCTCTGCTCTCTCTCTCTCTCGTTGCATCTGTGTACGCGCGCGGTGTGGCATAAGGTGTACTAAATGGAATCCTCACGATATGTTGATTTTCATTTTGGGCTCTGGACCCTCGTAAATAACTCCCACAAATGTCCAAAAGCTGACGATTCTCGTTTTTGTACGTTTTTCCTCAATTTTTTCGGCGCTCTTTTTGTTCGCCAATTTTTTTTTTTTTTTTTTTAACGGGACATTTTATACTTAATGTTGATTAAAATGCTTTTACTTCGGCGCTATTTCCCTTTTGCTTGCATTGCCGATTCGAATGCGTTCATTTAAATTTTTTTTTTTTCGCCTTCTATTTTGATTCGTTTTTTGTGTTCGTTTTTTTTCCCTTTTGGTCATGATGTTGCTTGGTCTCGGTCCAAAGTGAAATTCCGACAAAAGCGTGAAAAAATGCGAGAAACAAGTTTATTTCATTTGGCTTGGCAATATTGACAGGTCCCAACCATGAAACAGTGCCGTTGGTGATAAACGTTAAAAGAGGAAACAAAAAAAAGTGTCGGAAAGGGGCGGAAAGAAACGGAAAAAATGAGCAATAGAGTACGGGAAAAAGCGGAGCACCTGAAGCCTTTGTGAGTGTTTGAGAAAATATAGTGTGTGTGTGTGTGTGTGGGTGTGTTTAGAGCGGGACGAAATGAATGGAAATGTGACTTGCTCGCACGTCGCAATGCTATTCATCCGTACGTCCACATGACATCCAAGAATTTCGATCGACACATGTTGTGCTGCATGCATTTGCCCAGCTATCAGACATTCGACAAAACTGACCATTCATCCATAAAGTCCTCTATCTTCCGCGCTCGTCCTTCTAGCTATCTCTTTCTCTCTATTTCTTTTTCGCACTCTCTCTCGCGCTCGCTCTCTCTCTCGAAGACGTCAACGTCAATGTCCATAGTTGAAATCAGGAAGAAACAAAAAAAAAAAAATGAGAAAATGAGAAAACAGAAAAAATCACTTTTCCTGCAATGGAAAGTTTGTAGTGCCAGAAGGAAGCGGGCTCTTCAGTTGGAAAAGTTGAAGACAACTTTTGAAGAAAAACGGTAATTATGTTTAAAAAAATTTACTCTCACGAAAGTAGAATTGCAAAAGGATGAGAGAGGTAAAAGATAGCGTTCGAGAGAGTGGTGGATAGAGAGGGGGAAGGGAGCGGGGAAGAGAGAGAAAGGGGGAGGAAGAGAGATGGGGGAAGAGTAGAGGGGAGGGAGAGAGAAAGAGGGGAAGAGATAGGGGGAGGGAGAGAGAGAGAGGGGGAGAGAGAGGAGAGAGAGAGAGGGAGAGAGAGAGAGCGAGAGAGAGATAGAGGGGGAGATAGAGAAAGAGAGAGAAAGAGGGTGGGAGAGATAGATGTGGGGAGAGAGGGGGGAGGGAGAGAGAGGGAGAGGGAGGGCAAGAAAGAAAGACGTAGAAAGAGGGGGCAAGAGAAAGAGAGAAAAACTAAAGTAAAGAAAGAGGGTGATAGAGGTAGAGATAGAAGGAGAGATAGAGGTAGAGGTAGAGATAGAGGGAGTGAAATGGCAGTGAAAGAGGGAGAGATAGAGAGTAGAGATAAAGAGAGTAAGAGAGTAAGAGAGTAAGAGAGTAAGAGAGTAAGAGAGTAAGAGAGTAAAGAGTAAGAGAGAGAGAGAGTAAGAGAGTAAGAGAGTAAGAGAGTAAGAGAGTAAGAGAGTAAGAGAGTAAGAGAGTAAGAGAGTAAGAGAGTAAGAGAGTAAGAGAGTAAGAGAGTAAGAGAGTAAGAGAGTAAGAGAGTAAGAGAGTAAGAGAGTAAGAGAGTAAGAGGAGAGAGTAAGAGAGTAAGAGAGTAAGAAGTAAGAGAGTAAGAGAGTAAGAGAGTAAGAGAGTAAGAGAGTAAGAGAGTAAAGAGAGTAAGAGAGAAGAGAGTAAAGAGAGTAAGAGAGTAAGAGAGAAGAGAGTAAGAGAGTAAGAGAGAAGAGAGAAGAGAGAAGAGAGAGAAAGAGAGAAAGAGAAAAGAAGAGAAAGAGAGAAAGAGAGAAAGAGAGAAGAGAGAAGAGAGAAAGAGAGAGAAGAGAGAGAGAGAAGAGAGAAGAGAGAAAGAGAGAAAGAGAGAAAGAGAGAAAGAGAGAAGAGAGAAGAGAGAGAGAAGAGAGAAAGAGAGAAGAGAAAGAGAGAAAGAGAGAAAGAGAGAAAGAGAGAAAGAGAGAAAGAGAGAAAGAGAGAAAGAGAGAGATAGAGAGAGAAAGAGAGAAGAGAGAAAGAGAGAAAGAGAGAGAAAGAGAGAAAGAGAGAAAGAGAGAAGAGAGAAGAGAGAAAGAGAGGAAAGAGAGAGAAGAGAAGAAGAGAGGAAGAGAGAAAGAGAGAAGAGAGAGAAAAGAGAGAAGAGAGAAAGAGAGAAAGAGAGAAAGAGAAGAGAGAAAGAGAAAAGAGAGAAGAAAAGAGAAAAGAGAGAAAGAGAGAAGAGAGAGAAAGAGAGAAAAGAAGAGAAAAAGAGAGAAAAGAGAAAAGAGAAGAAGAAAGAGAGAAAAAGAGAAAAAGAGAAAAAGAGAGAAGAGAAAAAGAGAAAAGAGAAAAAGAGAGAAGAGAAAAAGAGAGAAGAGAAAAGAAGAAAAAGAGAAAGAAGAGAAAAAGAGAAAGAGAGAGAAAAGAGAAAAGAAAAAGAGAAAAAGAGAGAAAGAGAGAAAGAGAGAAAAGAGAAAAAGAGAAAAAGAGAAAAAGAGAAAAGAGAAAAAGAGAAAAAGAGAAAAAGAGAAAAAGAGAAAAAGAGAAAAAGAGAAAAAGAGAAAGAGAGAAAGCGACAGAAGGTGAAAACATGAAAGGGAGACAAAAGTAGTGGACAGGTGTGAAAAGGACAGAAGTAGAGAGAAGAGAATTGGGAACGACAGAGAAAAGTGAAAGTGAGGGATGAAGAAGAAAAGGGAAGGATGAACAGGGAAGGTGACGAAATGAGGGCAAAGAGGGGAAGGAGAAGATAGGGGACCAAAAGAAACGGAAGTGGAGAGCGCGAAAGGGAGAGAGGGCGGAGATAGACCGCTAGAGAGAGAGAGAGAGAGAGAGAGAGAGAGAAAAAAATTCGAGTTTGGAAGAGGACGGAAGCGGATGAAGTGAGCGTGAAGAGGGAATCAGAAATGGCATCAAACCCTGAAAGCATTTGTGTATATAGTACATTATACCTTAAATTTGAACAAACGACTTATCTTTATCGTTGATAGTGTAATAATTGAAACTTCTAAATAAGCCATCCACTAAATCCATAATTTATTATAACTGTGCGAAAAATGTTTTTCACTTTGGATTTTTTTTTCAGTGTTTTATTTAAATACGGAATATTTGTGAGCTGTTCATGACTTTTCGCTGATTTATATCCATACGATCCTACCGACTTGCATATTTGCAATTGATAGTTCCAATTAGCATCCATAACCGCAAGCAAATCTTAAAAGGATTCCCAAGGAAATAGCGAGAAATAAATGTTGCCGAAGGTTCCCGAAAAAAAAAAAAAAACAGTATTAATGGAGAACTGTCATTCATTGACAGAAGCACATGACATGACGATATCGGAAGAACGCAAAGAAGTATATGGTAAATGAATGAATGGCTGAATGGAGGCAGAGGGGGCCTTAACGACTGAACCGACTGACCGTGCGATGAAGTTTTACATGTGCCTGTCAACATTTTAATTAAAAAAGGATACGCTTCGTGGACCAGAAGAAAGAGCCAAAGAGGAGTGAGAAAGTAGAAAGCAGACAAGAGAGCATGAGTGTAAAAGGGTAAGTATGAGTTAAACGCGTTAAGAGCTTGAACGTGAATTCAAAGTAAATGTCAAGGAAGGGGGCAAAATTCGCGATTTCTATTTACGGCTTCAGTTTTTTGTGTTTGTCTTCCTTTCACGTGACTTTTTCGCTTCCTAGTGGCAGATTGAACGTACTTGACCAAGTGCAGTGACCACCAACAACAGCCACCAGAGCCAAGCCAAGCCGTGCCGGACCGCGTCGCGCCGTGTCGCGCCGTGTCGAGCTGAGCTGAGCTGAGCTGGACCAAAAAAAAAGGGTGCGAAATAATGAACTCGTTTC
The DNA here is from genome assembly GCA_020466095.1 of Chlorops oryzae. NCBI lineage: Eukaryota > Metazoa > Arthropoda > Insecta > Diptera > Chloropidae > Chlorops > Chlorops oryzae. The sequence goes on along the minus strand of CM035806.1, from coordinate 157,360,454 downwards.
GCAGTTACAAACAATTTCTTTTTCAATTTCGTGCATTGTTGATGGCTTTTTCAAAATGCTCGAATGAATTGACGAAGAAGGAGCCACAATGCTATGAATTTTCAGCAGTGTGAAGTGGCCTGGAGTGGGGCAGCGTGGTGTGTTGTGTGAGTGGACAGAGAGCACATGGGTAAAAATGAAAAACTGGTCCAAATGACCGAACACGAATACGTGTAGTTGAATGCGTCGAGGTCATTACGTGTCGCATTACAACAATGGATCAGCCAATGCCATATCCAACCCCCCGATCCCGAATTCGGTCCATTCGGCAGTACGGTGAAATCTCCGGTCGCTACTTTAGTGCGCGTTGAGCTTGGCCGCATATAAAAAGCCTTGTTGCGCTAGGTCCACGACGGCATTTTAGCTTCTATTGTTTGAATCATTTTAATTTTATTTATTGTTTGCCTGCCACTCAACACAAAACAATGCGGCAGGATATAAACACGAGAATCGTAATGGCGTTGAGTTGGGCTGCTTTGAACAGCGCCCATGACTATTGCGCGCAAGAGTGCTTGTGTGTTAGTCAGCCAGGCCAGTAAATAGAGCTTAACTTTGACTTTAACTTGACGGATAGAACAGTTAAGTCGATAGGACCTATTGGGATACGCTATTATAATGCGATATACATACATACATACATACAATTGAATTGGCGCCCGAAAAACCAAGCAATTCAATTCTTTAGCTTTAACCCAGCTAAAAATATACTTCAATCAAGATGGCTCGTTTCTCTAAAGCGAATGCTATTCGGTTACGGAATTGAGCATTAAATAGAGGAAATAAAGTTGCCTGAACAAGGATATCCATGAACTTTTAAGTTTTTTTTTTTTTTTTTTCAATTAAAACTAATGGCTCAGAACAAAAAAGCCTAAAAACGCTTTTAGAAAAAACTTTTGCTTTATCAATAGCGCTGCTCTTGGTAGTGCAGGGCATCATTATAGTTGGCGCCCAACGCAGGGCATCATGAGGTTTTTGTCAGTTTGAGTGAATATAGAATTTCAATATTTAGGTAATTCAACTCAAGTCAAAGGCTTTCAGATTATTGATTTAATATGAAGAGTAACTGTCTATAAAGGGTAACACTTATTCCAAGTGGTATGGCTTAAGTTATGTAATACAGTGGTTAATATTGCACTCATGGTAAAAGGAATAGACGAAATTGCATTCGCATTCAAATAAGATGAATTGGTTTATCGGAAATTCAGGATTGCAACAGACTACTCTCTCTCTCTCTCTCTCTCTCTCTCTCTCTCTCTCTCTCTCTCTCTCTCTTTTCCTCTCCCTTTATCGTCCAAAATTCACTGCAAATTACCGTTCTACCATCTTCCTCTTCTAATTTTCGAAAATCGTACTAAAATGCGCGGAAGTCATTGGTGCTTTCAGTTTAAGTAATTTTCCTGACTTATCGTCATCGTCATCGCACGGTCGAGCTCTCAATTGTTGGGTTTTGGGTTCCACCAAAAGAGTATTTCATGTAAATACACATGTATATATATAGAGATATATACACAGAGAAAAAAATCAAAAGGAAAAACATCCAAAACGGCTTCAACAAGGAATATTTTTAGTTTTTAAAAAAATTATTATTTTTAAAAGAAATTATTAAAGAAATGTCAAAATAAATTTTTTAAACGTTCAAAGCAAATGGCCATAGAGCCCTCTGCTGAACTTAACCCCAAAAATAGCCATCGGATGGACTTCATCCGACTTTGTCACTCCGTTGTCGTGTGACTGCTTTCGCAATGCTTAAAAAATTCTAAGATGTATAAATATCTTATATGTCCTATTTTATAAAACAAATGAGAATTATACCGAACGTAAAGAAATGTAATTCAAACATATTTTCCTTTCAAATCAACCAAAAATGTTGTGGACTCAACCATTTTTCATTTGAAATTTTCGTTCAGCTCGAAAATCAAAAGGACTGTGAATAACAATGGGTCTTTTTTAAAAAAAATCATGGTTATGTTCGCTCAGTGTATAAATATATATATATATATGTACCTATATAATAAAAAAGTCCGCCGACTCCATCAAACGCCTTCGTTCGTTCGCCTGCTCGTTCGTTCATTTCACAGTACATGTCAATGGTTTTGCGGACATTTATTGTTTGAAATCTATTACCCTTACTCCCTTGCGTCTTGACTAACCGAAGTATTCAAACAATGTGTTCCATTACTCCATCGTGTTTAGCCCGTAGTCCGTCCGTTTGTCTGCCCTTCGATCTGCCGTGTCATATGGAGCTAGTACAGTAGCTACGATGCGTTCTCACTTATCCCAGTCGCTTTCCCTTCCTATCGCCAAAATTTGTTTTCTCTCCCCTACCCTCTCACCACTCGTTCTCTCACACACACACACACATCCAAATGCTACTACATATATATATATATATATATATATGTATATGTATATATAGTCTCAAAATTTCTAATTTCGCTGGGTGGGCAACACTGTTTTTGATTGTTTTCCGAAATGTTTGCCGAAATTCAGTCACGCTTAACACTCGAGACAGTGGGATTGGACAGTCAGTCAAATGAATGGAATACAATAGAATTGAATGGATTCGAGAAATCCATTCAACCGTTGAGGCATGAAATATAGGTAGGTGGTAGCTTCAAGTAATGGTCATTTGAATTCAGAGCTTATTATTAAGGGGAATGGCTTAGTTGAATACTCGATTGTGAGAGGCCGAAATACATACATTAAGAAGATGATTTCTTTTGGCAATAGCGCAGGATTAAGCCGTTATTTTTCAGATACGCGAACATGGATAACCTTAAACTGCTCAACAATGTCGCTGAAGATAATAATATCTTGAAGTGTTTCCTCAAAACTTAAGCCAACAATTAAACGGGGTGTCTTCTTAAAAGAGAAGAGTATTAATATATCTATCTCTAGCTCTCTAACTCTGTTAATCAATTACTTTCGCAATAGTTTCGGCTTGAGGACGTAGTTTTGAATTGTCAATTTTATTGCTCTTGAAAACTTGCTACATTTTTCTTGGGAAAAATTTCAGAGCCGTTTTTTAAGTAAGAAATACAAATGTTTATGATTTTTATTTTTTGCACTACGCGAAATTTATCACTCAAAACATTATCTCTAGAATAGACTCCTTTTAAGTATTGTAGTTTTAATTTTTCAAAAACAGTCATGAGTTTTCCAAAAACGAAAATTGAAAGTTCAAATTGACTTTCAGCTTCTTTAACCCTCTGCAGCTGATGTCGTATTCTGGCGAGCTTTTGTAAAAACAATCCTTCAAAAAAGTGCCTTTTATTTCAAATGTTTATCCTTTTTTGGCTTGAAAACGGTTTGCTCTTATAAGGAATAAGGTTATAAGGAATGAGTCAGCTAGCAATCTCATGAAGAAAATCAGTTTAGAGATTAGACGTCTAGTAGACCTCACGTCAGTTACATTGTTCAAAACTAGACCACGTCAACAACAGAGGGTTAACTTCTTCTGCCAGTGTTGTCCTGAGTGATTCATTATATTCCATTAGTCGCATCGTGGGTGCTTTTAAACTCTTAAAAGTTCTCGTAGTTTGAGTAATCTCTTCGAGTATTTTCAATTGAAAATAAAAAAGTATACACCTAAGTCTGTTTTTACACGGTCTTTTTTTACACGGTTTTGATATAACACGGTTTGAAAATTGAATATTTTTAATTTTTTACACGATTTTATTCCATTTAGCACGATTTGAAATTTTATGTACTTAAATTTTTTTTGTCAAATTTAATTTTTATGAAGTATGATCAATGTCTTTTTTTACACGGTTTTTTTTTTACACGGCTTCTTCTGGAACCAATCTACCGTGTAAAAACAGACTTAGGTGTATTTGCAAACCCTGCAAAAATTAGCCGGTCAATTGGCTTAGTAGGACTGGCCTTAGACCGGTCCAAATCCTGCCGGTTATATAATGGCAGTTCGCTCCATAGAATTCAAGCTAGCCGGCGGTCGGTAATAAACGGGTTGGTTTAAGGCAAGTCTGTAAATTACATTTTCATGAACTTAGAATATATTATATATGAGAAATTAGTTCTTTATTTTCCTTATTTGATTTTCTCAAAACCAAACAAAATCACGACAATTGACCAAAAAAAAAACCGTTTTACGGACTAGTCCCTCTCCAATGACAGGCCCATGTTAAAAAGGGCAGTTGAATACATTAGAAGTGGAATTATGAGGTGACTAGTCCCGGCAACATGAAGGACTGACGGAAGGCCATACTCGGCTCAGTCCATATTACTGCAGGGAATACACTTCAGATATTCTCAATATCGCCATACATGCTGCAATCAATATGATATGTAGGTATATCATACAACTCAAAAAAAATTTTTTTTTTTACATTTTGTAATAAAAATAAAAACGAAAAAAAATCCACTCAAAGCCAACATATTCTCACTTATAAACCGTTAAGCTATTAAGCCATTGCCATGGCAATGATAATCTAAAATTTTGGAAATTTTTAACAATTAAAAATAATAACTCGAGCCACATATGCGCACATTTTCCTGCGATGTCGTAACCAAATTACCAACCTGCAAAAGAGGGCTGACTCGTATGTTATGATGAGACGAAAATATGATATGAGTCAAATCATTCTGAGTACAGAACACCATCATCGGGTATGGGTGAGAGATACGAGTCGAGCCACAAAATTGCACTTGCCATTGCACATGCCACAAAATACGAGCTTCATCAGCATCGTAAGCATCGCGCTTGTCGTTTCGATCGTATATTTTCATATGAATGGCATCGCCGCACATATCGTAAAAATTTACAATCAACCATCAAAAGAGATTAAAATAAGCTGAACGCATGTGCGAGTGCATATCGCGCCTGACAATAAAATTTTCTAAGATAATAAAAGCTCTTTTCCCCCAAATTTTTGTTTTTTCAATTAAAATTTTTTTTTTATTTATTTATATTTATTTTCATTTTCTTCAACATTTTACTTTTCACTATTTGGATGTGAGATTACGAATATCAGACACAACGACAAACGAGAGGTTATATTTCAGAATTTCGATAAGAATACGAGGAATTCGAGTGAAAAATTTAAGTTCGGTACAAACCAAATCGATTGGGCTCTCAACGGACAATATCACTTTCTGAAGCTGGCTATTATGCTCCACGTCGGCTTTGTAGTCCTTCCAAAACACCCTTTTGAACACGATTGGAAATTGGTAGCAAGATAAATTGATAACTAGGCTTCCAAAACCAAAGAATCTTTCAAAGAAGCTCTTAAAGAGCCTTGGTCGGAAATTGCAACATCCGAAACAGGTAAAATTTTTCTATTGAGAGTGGACCAACTAAAGACTAAATTCCAAGTGTTCCAAGCGATTAAATTCAACGAAATCCAAGAAAGTACAATATTAATATGTAAATTATTAAAACTTCTGTCCAGGGGAAATTAACCAAAAAAATTTTGAGGGGTGGAGACAAGAGGAAGATTAGAGAGTTTTGGACTAAAAACCAAAAAAAAAATCCGAAAAATTCATGACGTCCGATTTCGATGAAAATTTTTATATAGAATACTTAAGTGAAAAATTCTAAGAAATTTGGCGCTAAAATTTAAAAAAAAAAACTGATAACTAGTCCTTTTTGGACTAGTCTGAAACTAGACCCAAACTAGATTAGTTGTTATCAGTTTTTTGAACATTTTTTTGCGCCAAAATTCTTGTTTTTAATTTTTATCTCTATTACTGTAACATATACCAGAGTTCATGTTTTTTTTTTCGTTTTGATTTATTTTTATATAAGGTAAGTGCACCACCTAGCGCTCTGCATTTCGAACCAAGGTTCTAATACAAACATCTCGAAGTACTTGCAATGCAGTGGAGGAGTAGAAAGTAGCGATGGTATCAATATCAGCGGGGACTCAATTCAAATATATACCGACGGCTCCAAACTCAACGCTAGGGTTGGATATGCTGTTTACTCCAGCAGCTTAAACATTAAGCTTGCCCTCCGCCTACCGGACCACTGCAGCGTTTTTCAGGCAGAGGTCATGGCAATCAACCATGCCGCCTGGCTGCTCATGTGTAATGAAATATTTGGCAGGAATATTTACATCTTCACCGACAGCCAGGCAGCCATCAAATCCCTGGATGGGGTCGAATCCACATCCAAGCTTGTTCGCGAATGCCGGAAATCTCTTAACGAGATAGCGGGACATTCTCGGTATCCTTCTTTGGGTACCGGGACACAGGGACATTGAAGGAAATTGCGAGGCAGACGAATTGGCTAAAATGGGTACATTGCTATCGGATGTCTCCTTTTCCAACATCGGAGTTCCACTGGCAACAGTAAAACTTCTCATCAAAGAAAAGTACTTAATCCTAGCAAACGAGCGATAGGTTACTGAAGACTCCTGCTGGGTTGCTAGACAAACCTGGCCGTCTCTGAACAGGAGACGGTCCAGAGAGCTAGTAAGTCTAAGCAGCGTCTCCATCCACCAGACGGTGGCAATACTCACCGGTCACTGCCTATTCGGCAGACACGCTGCAAGACTAGGTGTGCCGAATAATGACTTTTGCCGGAGTTGTCGCTCAGAAGAGGAGGAGGAATCTGTCTTCCACCTTATGTGCCAATGCCCGGCCCTGGCAAGAAGAAGGCGGTCTCTCCTTGGGTACTCCTTCTTCATCAGTCTCACCGAGCTGTCCGAATTGAAATTCAAAGATATCGCTCGGTTCATTAGGAAGTCAAATTGGCTTCCCCACTAGATGTGTAAGGGAAGTGTCGTGACAATTCTTGTGGTACCACAACGGGCCAACCTACTGTGCCTACGTGAGCAAGCAGCTGCCACTTCTACCTACCTACCTAAGTGCACCACGTTAGGCCCACTTTCATTTTCACCAACTTCTACCTATCAAATATTCTTGTAAGTACTTGCACATGTCCTCAAGTTATTGCGTAGAAATAAAAAATTAAGGCAACAGCACAATATTTGGGGCGACTACAGTCAATTGAAAATAACGCGACGCTTAAAAAATAATAATCTATAGTGAAATTGTGGGTTGCTTTCTTTAAATAAGAAAGTTTGTTGTATTGTGAAGATACAGAGCTATGTTTAAGTAAAAATTCAATTGCAACTTTTTTTTTTCTTAGAAAGCCTATGAAGGCCCATACATTAAAAATGCAACGATGGACATTAAGAAACCATACTTTGAGTTTCTCTGAGGTCAAAAGAGTAGAACGAACGGCAGCTATACCTTTTTTATACCCGACACACTCTGTGTGGTTTGTGTTGTGTGTAACACCCAGAACCAGCAGAGATAGACCATACAAAATGTATATAGAAATAATCAGCGTCACCAGGAGATTCGATTTAGACATGTCCGTCTGTCTGTCCGTCTGTCCGTCCGTCCGTCTGTCTGTCTGTCTGTCCGTCTGTCCGTCTGTCTGTATACAGTTATCTTATCGAAGGAGTTGAGCTATCTCGATATCTACTCTTGGTATGCGTTCTCACGGAGTAATGAGTAAGAACCAGTTGGAGAATGGACCCGATCGGACCATTTTTAGGGGTACCTCCAGTACTAGGGTCTGTTACGAAAACAACAAAAACTGCTCTAAGACCGGAGTTTTTCAAGATAATGTGATTGAATTTGACATTTGAAATATCTTAGGGCAATTAATATGATTTCCAAAAGTTGGAAAAGTGGGCGTGGCAGAAGGGCGGTTTTTGAAAATTGTCTCCTATACCCGAAATTTAAAAGGGACTTGAACTAAAGTTGGCACTTATGCTTCCTTTGGAGCCATTAACATCCTTCCAAAAAATTTTCTGTATCGGTACATTATTAGGGGTACCTCCAGAGCACTAGGGTCTGTCACAAAATTCCCAAAACTGCCCCAAAATCTAAATGTTTTCGAAATATTTCCATGAAACATAGAATTTGAGCGTATATTTAAGCCTCTGATTAGTATTCCAAAAAAATTGAAAAGTGGGCGTGGCAGAAGGGTGGTTTTAATAAATAAATTTAACAAAAGTCGGCATATGGGTCCCCTTATGGGCTTAAACACCTCTTGATATTGAAAATTTTTTGAACATGTGAGTCTGTGTCGGGTATTTTATTGTCAGACTCGCCTGACTATAACACCCTTACTTGTTTTGCTTAAAATTGATTTTTATGGGGTGTATTTAAACATTAATCTTTGACTGTGTATGTATAATGATAGCCGCCAACTATAATGAATTCCTTTGAAGATTCAATATGTTTCGAAGAGAAGACTTCAAATGTAGATCGTAACATGAGTCTTTGAAAACATGACTCAAAAGATTACAAAAAAAAAGCACTCAAGAGCTGCTTATTGCCCATATAGGACTATAGGTCTAACTGTTCTTCTTCCTAATCCCTGCAATGTGTTAGAGCTACGCTGCTTCAACATAGGCATATAGCATGAGGAAAAGAGAAGCATGCAATGGCAGCGAAATCTTTAGCTCTGCTGTGGTGAAATGCATTGCCACTTTTCTTTTTAATTTTGGGAGATTTTCGAGTACATTACATATAAAATATCTACCAAACTCATAAAATCATATGAAAAGCTTGAAAAACATAAAAATAATCAAGGAATCGCAATATCAAGGAGAAACAGAAATTGTTTTTTAGTCCTACCCTGTCCACATAACTTTTTGATCACACTATTTCAGCAAAAATGCTCATTTCTATGCACAATCAAATTCGTAGCTGTAGTCAAAAATATATGTCAATTTATTACAAAATGAAAACATTCGTGCACATTAAGCAAAAACATATCGTAATAAATTTAATGAAGTTTCAATTATGAACTTTTCAAGCAATATAAAAAACCGAGCCGACGCCGTGTTTCTTTGATAATTTTCTTGCAAGTGGCATCATAGTGCCACTTTGTGCCTACCCGTATTGTTGTTGGTAGCTTTCTGGTGAATTTCTCAAATTTGTTGAATTTCCTATTCCTGCTTAAGGTTTTTGTTGGTAGCTTTTTGGTGAATATCCCCAATTTGTTGAATTTCCTATGCCTGCCTAATGGTGTATATCCCCATCGCGGCAGAGGCTTTTCGACGTCGACAGTTAGACCTACAGTCCTACATGTTATTGCCTTAACTGGGTGCTTAAATGTTTCAATATAATTTTCAATTACCTACATTTATGCAAATTTGTAAATTTTATTCTTTAATTCGAAAAAATAGATCCTCGTATCTTGTTGATTTTTTTTTTCCTAGCAAAGTTCTCGCATCTGTTTGAGTGAAAGAAGGAAATAAACTTTAACAACTACACTCGCACTCACGTTTTTTCAGTCACATATGCTAAGGAACTCCTCGAGGGGTGGGGGGGGAAAAACATCGTAAGGCGAACATAACCGTAAACATTTATGACTGGAACAACAATTGACAGCAGCTTTTCTTGAATCTTTCTTTTTTAAGCTGTCAAAATGACATGACAACCGAATGAGCGAATGAGCGAGAAAGAGAGGGGGCGAGGGAGTGCTTGCCGACCGAGGGGAGAGATTTTAAAATTTTGGGACCAGAAAAATATTTCGATCGAAATTTATGTGCCGAGATATGAGATTTCTGAAATCCTTACGGCGTCATTCTACGGATTCCAGGGGATTACAGCGCTAAGCACAGCTGTGCGGGTATGAAAATTTAAAAAAAAAAAAAAAAAAAAAAAACATTCTTTTGTGCGAGAGAGAGAGAGCGAGGAAAAACTCGATTTCCAAACTTCAAATTTGATTATGACTTGACAAATAATTGTCAAATGGCTAACGATGAATTCAAGCGCGCTCAAGCTCGGTGCATTTTTTGGCTTAAGTAATTGTAAATATTGAATTTAACCCATTACAAGACAATAAGGCACTGTACAACACTCCACACACTATTCTGCTACCCCTCGTGACGTTGCTCTGCGTGTGTGTGTGTGTGTGTGTGCTTCGTCCGAAATTAAGGGTTAAAAAAGTCGACACAAGACACAAGGCTAAAAACGGCAAGTGATGTGAGTTGAGTAGGTGGGTGGCGAAGGGTGGTGATTGCCTAGCGGGAAAACCCAATTTTCGACAACAAACGACAACGTCATGGATGTGGAAGAAATCCTTTTATTTTGTGGTAGCATTTAACCCTTCAAAGCTTTTTACTCACTTACACTCGCTGGACTCGCTGGCATGTGGTGTGAGCGAAATGACTGAGTGCGTGAATGGATGATTGTTTGATAAAATGAAATGATTATGCGGCGGCTTATTTGATTGTCAATTTTGCGACAATTTTTGGTAGCACCAATGTGAGACGTTTAGAGTTAAGCCGGAATTAATAGAAAATTTCCTGCGTCTGCTCATCAAGCGAGCAGCAGCAGCAGCAGCAGCAGCATTGGGAATGCGGATGAGCCAGAGTGCCAGAGAAGTGCCATAGACGAAAGGGGGTATGTAAGTTTGAAGTTTTTGGCTTTTCGTCTAGATTACTAGCGATATGCAAACAAAGTCGTGCCATTCATTGTAAAATTGGTTGAATTTTGTTGCGCGAGAAGATTTATATCTTGTGACGGGAGCTCAAAGTGGGCCTCAAGCTGTCAGACAAAGTCGAAAAAGTTAATTCGTCTTCGGACTGTAAGAGAAGTGAAGAAATTCGGGGGCTGAAAATCGTTGGTCGTTGATATTTTAACTCTTCCAAAAACAATAACAAAATGAATATAGATGCATAAGGTATGTGGAAGTAAAACTTACGCGCAACACGAAAATCCGATGAGTTTAAATGAGTTCAAATGTGAGAGATTCGCTCTACATATTTCACTCCTTAAAATGGATTCTGGCATTAACGTATCGACAGGACAGACATCAATCGGCATCATACAATAAAAAAAAAGCTCAAAATTGAGTGAAAAATGAAGGCATCAATAGTTGTCAAAATAAGTAAATTAAGAGCCAAAGATAATGCAATGTGTTGCCAGACCACCTGCATTTTATGGGAAATTCCGCTTTTTTGGCCTAAAGCTTAAATTTTCCGCCCAGGATAGAAAAAAATGCCGATTTTTTACAATGAATTTCTCCTTTTTTTCCTCATTAATATTGTGCATTTTAATTGTCATGTTAAAATTCGTTTCCCCAATAAAATCTCCCATTTTAGGTCAGCGTTTCTCAGAAAATTTTAACGAACAAATAATCCCAGCCAACCATAGGAGTCCGCACGGTGAACCTTTAGGACTCCCAATGCGGTGCGTTAACACTCCTAAGGAGCCTCCTAAAAGGATCCTAAATGAGCGTGTTTGCGGGAGAAAAGGTCCTTTTCAAAACATATGAAAAAATTGTGCCCTGCGGAGCTCCCTAAAAGGAGCGTTTTCGGCGTCCTAAAATGCTCCCTCAGATAAACCGCAAGGATTCCGTGCGGACTCCTCTATTAGCCTAAAATTTTTATAAAAAGGACTCCTAAATTTATCCAAAGATAACCCAGAAGGAGTGTTTTAGGATTGCTTGATTTCCTGTACATTGACAAATAATAAATAAACAACCATTTTCCTTTTTAAAAATTTCTAAGGCATTCCAAAAAAATATTTCTTATTATTTTTATCAACCACTTTTACTTAGGACATTGTAAAATGTTAGTTTCTAAAAGTTACCCAAAAAGGTTTTCTCCCCTAAATCTCTATTCCATTTAATAAAGGGAAATTCCCGTAAAGTTACATCACCATAAATTGCATAAAGTTGCAAACCATTAAGAATGAAAAAAACCATGCCAACTAGATAATGGAATTTTAAAGCATGACTCTCTGAACGCTCCTTGACGGTGCTCTTGAGGAGCCCATTGCCGGAGCACTCCGAAAACGCTCCTTCAAGGAGTCGAAGTGGCAGTCCTTTTACACTCCTACTTCGGAGCGCTCTGAAAACGATCCTTCAAGGTGCCTATGTGGGAGTCTTTCAAAACTCCTGTTTTTCGAATTACTAAAGTATTTCACTCCAACATTTTCCGAATTGCGTAAGCTGACATTACGTTCTGACAAATTGATCGGAAGTCGATTCAACTGCGTAAAAATTTTTTTCGGTAATTTTGAACCGAAATTTTTTTTTATATAAAAAAAAAAAAAACCAAATTTAAAGAAATCACAATTTGTTATTTTTCTCCCCGCAAAGGAATGAGAAGGCGCAACAAAAATTGAAAAGACAGTAGAATGTTTAAAAGGAGAAAAGGATAATTTATGATTATCCTTGGCAAACGTTCTACATATGTATTTGTTATTTGGTGAACACGAATTGAAGTTGTCACTTAACGCCAGGCCATAAATCATCGCGCTAGAATGGCAAGAACAGAGCAATGAATGCTTGCGAGGACGGTGGACAGAGAAGAGAAAAGCAAGGAAGAGACGATGAGCGGCGAAGAGAGTATTGAATTGAGTGGAGTGGAGTGGAGTGGAGTCGAATCCAGTCGAGGAATTGAGGAGCGACAAAAAAGGCCAAAAAGCCACGTGAAATTTATGCATGTGTGGTGCGGGTTTGTGTGTGTGCGTTTTATGAAGAGGCGGTTGGGGGTGATCATACAATGCTATGATTCACAATGATGTGAATAGTTTACTTCTTCGCTTAAAATATTTAAAGAAATCGAATGAAAAAAGTGGACAGGACGAAAAAGTGCGACCTCAGTGAGTGCAACAAACTGTGATTAATAGCGTCGCAGGAAGGAACGCTTTTGACAAATTCTCTTTGCAGCTTTTTGTAGCAAAAATTGTTGGTTGGCTTTTGTTGTTACTGTGCTCGTTACTTTCGTTGTTGCTGTTGTTGTTGCGTTTGGCGTCTACTTTTCAATGAATTTTTCATTTGCCAAGCAAATCAATTGAAATTTTTCAAAGCAGCTCCAAGCGAACGTACAGCCACATACTTTGCAGCGCATTACTGCCGCATGTGTGCATATCCGTTTCCGCTTTAGAGCGGATTGTTGTGGAAGGGAAGGGCGAAGGGAAAGAAGCAGAGAATAAAACGGGGACAACTTAAGTCCATGTTTGACTTAACACTTTGATTTATGGATATCATAACTTGGAGAGGTGGCAATGGTTGTAGGATGCAATTTGATGAGAGAGAGAGCGAGAGAGAGAGAGAGAGAGAGAGAGAGGGAGAGTTAGAGAGAGAGAGAGTTTGAGAGAGAGAGAGAGTTAGAGAGAGAGAGAGAGTTAGAGAGAGAGAGAGAGAGTTAGAGAGAGAGAGTTAGAGAGAGAGAGTTAGAGAGAGAGAGTTAGAGAGAGAGAGAGTTAGAGAGAGAGAGAGTAGAGAGAGAAGAGAGAGAGAGAGAGAGTTAGAGAGAGTTAGAGAGAGAGAGAGAGAGAGAGAGAGAGAAAGCGAAAGGGAGAGAGAGAGAGACGGAGAGCGAAAGAGAGAGAGAGAGGGGGGGAGAGAGGGAGAGCGAGAGAGACAGAAGAAAACGACGACGAAGACAAAGGGCGGAAGATAGGAAGACAGAAAAATAGGGACTGGAAAAGAGAGACTGATGGAGAGAGCAGAGAGAAAGAGAAGCGTGTGGTATTGAAAATGGTTAAGTAGTAAACAGGGGAAGAAATAAGAAGACTGCTAAAAATATGGTCAATGATGGCATGAGAGAATCGGAAAAAGAGTGAAAGACAGTGAATGGGAGGGAAAGAGAGTGGAAGAGTGTGGAAGAGAGTGGAAGAGTAGTGGAAGAGAGTGGAAGAGAGTGGAAGAGAGTGGAAGAGAGTGGAAGAGAGTGGAAGAGAGTGGAAGAGAGTGGAGGAGAGTGGAAGAGAGTGGAAGAGAGTGGAAGAGAGTGGAAGAGAGTGGAAGAGAGTGGAAGAGAGTAAAATAGAGTGGAAGAGAGTGGAAGAGAGAGGAAGAGAGAGGAAGAGAGGAAGAGAGTGGAAGAGTTTGGAAAAGTGTGGAAGATAGTGGAAGATAGTGGAAGATAGTGGAAGATAGTCGAAGATAGTGGAAGAGAGTGAAAGAGAGTGGAAGAGAGTGGAAGAGAGTGGAAGAGAGTGGAAGAGAGTGGAAGAGAGTGGAAGAGAGTGGAGAAGAGAGTGGAAGAGAGTGAAGAAGAGAGTGGAAGAGAGTGGAGAGGAAGAGTGAGAAGAGAGTGAAGAGAGTGGAAGTGAGTGGAGAGAGTGGAAGAGAGTGGAAGAGAGTGGAAGAGAGTGGAAGAGAGTGGAAGAGAGTGGAAGAGAGTGGAAAAGAGTGGAAGAGAGTGGAAGAGAGTGGAAGAGAGTAGAAGAGAGTAGAAGAGAGTAGAACGGAGTGGAAGAGGAGTTGAAGAAGAGGTGAAATGGCAAAGAAGAGGAAGTTAAGAGGAAAAGCAGAGAGATCGCGAAGAGTGATAAAGAAAGAGGAAGACTAAGGAAAGGGTAGTGAAAGAGGAGTGGAAGAGGGGAAAAGTGATAGAAGAAGAGAATCGGAGAAAGAAGTGAGAGAAAGAGTAGTGGAGGACGTTAAGAGGCGAGAGAGTGAGCGAATGGGGGAGAAATAGGGTGCAAACAGGTGAGAAAAATGTAAGGAGAGGGAAAGAGGTATGGAAAATAGAGACGGGAAGGAAGAGACAAATGCTCAAAGAAAGGAAAAGAAGAGATTGAATGTGATCACACGAGCGCGTGAAACGCAGAGTGAAGAAAAGGAGAGATTGAATATGAAGCTGTATGTCGACTTTTTTTTGGAGGTAAGAAGAAAAAAAAGAACAGAAAAAAACCGAAATTCGGAAAAAACTCCAAATTGAGCTGATTGCATATGACGATCTTATTGCTGTGAAACGGCAATAATGGGATGATGAGATGTTCATGATGGAGAAGCGAATGTAACCGAGAATGAAGCATTAAGAAAGGCATTTTGAAAAGGGTTGTCTGAACTCATAAACTCGCTGTGGCTGTGCTTTGCTGATGTTTTTTATTTTTATTTGTTGTGATCTTTTAACATTTTGCTTTGCTTTGGCATGTTTGGCTATTCGCATTTTCCTCCATTTCGGGATAATTTATGAAAATTGAATTGTAATTGCAGATTGAATTCGATAAAATAAAAAGTGAGGACACACATAGGCACACATGCACACACACAGACACATACGCACACGGCAACATTGCCGCATTTGAGCATATTCATCGCTTTTTCTACGTACTTTGATTTTTATCTTTGGCAAAGCGTAAATTTAATTTATTGCACCATAAGTGAGTGCGCGTCTGTATTACCTAAAAGTGGCAGTAAATCAAAAATCCTTCTCTTTTCCATATGTCACGACGAAGTGATTTCAATTTTCTCAAAAAAAAAAAAAAAAAAAAACTGAAAAGAAAACAGAGAAGAGAAACCTCGTTTGAGTTCAAAGCTATGGCAACATCCGTTCGCAGCCGACGGGAAAAAAGGGTTCATATGTGAACGTGAACACATCGTCCAACCACCCCCAATATCACCTCACTGTCCTGTCCCACTCACACGCATTTGATTTTGCATACGTTTCCGGCGTCGCGAAATTTCGCTTCCTTCCGTTGTTTCGCTATTTTGCCCGTTTCGCCGGTTTCGCTTATCCAATTCAAGTGATTCGTTTGTGCGGATTCGATTTTGCATTTCTTGTTTGTTTTTTTTTTTTCCTTTTTTCATCCTTGGACTCCTTTTTTGCTTCTTATTTAAATTTTTCGCGCAACATCCGGTATTTGTGGTTTGATTTGGGTTATCCATATGTGTTTTGTGGAATGGAGCGAAGCCGAGTGGAGTGCACGTGTTCAACGATTTCGGTGGAAATATTTTGACAGTTTCGCGGTTGGTTAAACTAATTTGCGTTAACGGAAAAGCGAGTTATTTCGAACTGAAAAAGTTTCATCTTCATTTGAGGGAGCAAAAAAAGAAACTATTTTCGATTAAAGGACTTTCAAATATGGATAAAAATCTATGCCACGAAAAGAACGGCGAAGCCAGAGACGCGTGACGAAAATATTTACTTATAACATGAAAGAAATACAATCAATTTCTATATTACAAAGAAAGAACGGAGCACTAGGCTTTTGTGAAAATCCAAAATCGTTGAGAAATATGTGAAAGATTTGGTGGCAGCACATGTGACATTGTCCAAACGGGAATTGTAAAAATAAGTAGTAACTATAAGCGTCCCAATCTTAATTATCCCGGGGAATTTTTCCTTGCGGATTCAAAAAAAATTATCCTCTAAGTACACTGGGGGAACGGAATAAAAATGAAGCAGGACTCTCGAACATTTTGAGCAAAGGTCATCAATTTATTTCATATATTGACGCTGAAGAAGATTAAAATTTTTATATGGAAACCCCATAGTCAGATGGACTATAATGGATGTCACAAGAAAAGTATGATTGTATTTAATGTGTTACCTTTTAGTGAGCTCACTCTTGTAATATGCTTCTAGGACTTAACCCTATGCTATCTAACACTCTATCCAGAGAAATTTTAATAATTCTTCTTTCGATTCCAGAAATTCCACGAGTACCAAATCAGGATCGGAATCAGCACGCAATTAAATAAGCTAGGTAAGTGTATTTTGGATATACATAAACATAAACATATACATATACATATACATATACATATACATACACTCAGAGAATTATGACAATCTAACTTTAAGAATAAAAATCTAAAATTTAGTTTGTAACATTCTTGCATTTTTAATCTTGAAATATTGTCAATAAGATTTAAAATCTCAATTTCAAGCAATTTTTCTTAATTTTTAGTTCGATAATTTTAAAACGGAGATCCTAATCTTGAATTTTAGAACGCATTCTTGATTTTTAGTTCGATGCTCTTAAACGGAGATTTTAATCTTGAATTTTAGAACGCATTCTTGATTTTCAGTTCGATGCTCTTAAAACCAAGATCGGAATCTTGAATTTTAGTTCGATACTCTTAAACGGAGATCCTAATCTTGAATTTTAGAACGCATTCTTGATTTTTAGTTCGATGCTCTTAAAACCAAGAGCGTAATCTTGAATTTTAGAACGAACTCTTCAATTTGAGGAACACGTTCTTGGAAATTCGCAGACATCGCGTCATTGTTGCTTGTATCATTGAACAGAGCGGACGTGTTTAAGTGTGATAGACATTATTGATATAATTGAAATTTCAAATTTCACGAGTCCTCCTGTACATTTATATCCAATAAACAATGGGAAAACATATCTAAGACCGAAGCTATTGTAAAATTAATAAATTAAATAAATACAAGCATACATTTATAAAAACAATTTGGATTTTATTCGAACATTAGGAATCAAATGAAAAATAAAGCTAAGTTTAGACTATATGACAAAATGCTACTTATATGTCAACTTTGAGAAAAATTTCTCACAATTTTAAAAATTTTTCTTAAAAATAAAGAAAATTTTTTTCAAAGTTGAAATATATGTAACGTTTTGTCATATAGTCTCGACTACGCTTAAGATTTATACGAAGAATACATTCTTAAAAATATAAGAATCAATTCTTAATATTAAGATTTTTTATAAGAATATATTCTGGTAATTGATCTTAAAAGTAGATTTAAAACAAGATTTCATTCTCTGGTACTAAGAATTCATTCTTAGTCGAAGATTTTTAATAAGAATTCAATCTTAAAAATCGCTCTTAAAACAAGATTTATGCCAAGATTATGATCTTAGGTCCGATCTTAAAAAATTAAGATTTTCTTCTTGGAATTAGATTTTTCGCATTTAACAGACTATTAAGTTCGAAATGATTTGATTTTGGTCATTTATTCTTATATTTAGCACGTTTTTTCTATGAGTGTATACATATACATATACAAATTCTGGGGTTTTGCCAGACAGGGAACCGCTGTCCATCGTTAGCAGTTGTTAGTACGTGGGTCTTGTGTTGGTGGTCGAAATTTTTACATTGCTCGAAGGAGCCCCTTCGGATGAATCCGAAATTCCTTACTACTGATTTCCCCATCTCCCATATGAGAGGATGAGATAAAGTTTTTTGTTGTTGGTTACCATGGACAGGACCAGGACAAAATACAAGAAATTCTATGAAAAACTAACGGCATATCTTACTAGATTACTTAATTAACATTCAGCGTTGCATTTCGATCGAAGTAACCATGGCGCCAGAGTTGGCCGTTCATGGCAATAAATAATAAAAATGCAACTGAATCTGAAATAAAAAGATATATGTATAAAGAACAAAAAAAACAACAAAAAACAAACTGAAGGAGCGAAGCAAAACGGAACGGAAGGGAAGGGAAAGGAATATATTAAAATAAAACATAACAATAAAAATAAAATCGTTTTACGATATATGTATGTATGTCACAGTGGAAAGCATCAAGATGAAGTCAAGAGAAGACGAGAAAATCGGGCATAAGAGAAAAAGAAAAACCGGCTAAAAGAAAAACGACATAAAACGAATGTTAAAGAGCATTATTAGAGATGTTTTATGTATGAATGAAATGTCGAGAATAGTAAGAATATTTACGGATTTGGTTACGTATTCAGTTCCGTTTTAATGTGAATTTTATGGAGTACACCCGTGTGTCCAGTTTGATGGGATTTCCTTTTCAGGTTGTTTTTTTTTTCTTTCGTTTTCTTGCCTTATTTCTTTATTTTGAGTTTTATTTTATTATGTCCTTTCATTCTTTTTAGATATTGTTATTTTCTTTTTTTTTTTTTGTTTTACTTTCTTTTTTTACTGCGATATCAAACAAAACGAAAACATAATTCACAATTGGCTAGTTTTACGAGGAGTTTTTCCTTCCGACATTTATTTTTTACTGTCTTTTCGTCCTTTATATCCCTTGCCGACGTTTTATTCCGCATCATCTGTATGTCTTTGAGTTAAGTACAATAGTTAAGCTACCCGCATTTCGATGTTGAACTCGAGTTTATTTTCCCCATTTTCTTTTTATTGTAAGCGTAAAAAATGCGAAGAAGAAGCGTGGCCAAAAAAAAAGAAGCTAAGAGTCGAGAAGAAGAAGCAAGTACCTTGCGAAAATAAAATAAAAATAGAAATAAAAATAAAAATAAAAATTAAATAAAAAATCGTATCGACGCGCCCGCATCATCAAGTGACCATTGTCCAGTGTTAATATTACAATCGCAGAGTACACAATGTGAAGCATACACAATGGGGCAATGGCTTACGTCACCTTTGCGCTGCGTACGCGCCAGCCAGTGTGCTTGTGTGCGGACATGTGTTCTCCTTTTTAGCTGTTTAACTGCGTTTACTTCTTGTCCAACTCGATTATATGTCAGAGTTCATTGAGTTATTTATGGGCCTGTCATCAATGGGCCATATTTGAACGATTGTCAATGAGAAAGTACAACAGTGTTAAAGGAAACAAAAGTGCCTTTTGATGATGGCAGGGCAGTGGTGGCAGGCAGAAGGAAGTAGAATCAAGTTAGAACGATAAACAATTCGATGAGCTGCTTTTTTTTTTTTTTTTTTTTTTTTTTTATTATTTATAAGTATGATATAAAGCAAGGCAAATAAAATAAAGGCGAAATATGCGTAAAGTAGAGTGGATTAGAGAGTGGAGAGTGCGTCGAGTGTGTGGAGCAAATCGAATATGGCGCCCATTTCAACATGTTCGGTGTTTGATCATGTGCTCGCATATGTTTAGTGCTTAATCAGTTGTCCAGAAGATTTACTGCATAACGACTGAATGGAAATGGTTTCTCTATTGCTTGTCATTTTGTCAACAAACAGACGTGAACATTGAAGGATATTGTATGAGAACAACGGATGTGAATGGGCCATTTACTTTAATATATCGAAAAACGGAAAATGGCAGAATTTTGAACATGGCTATATACGAGAGAAGACTTTATCATACCTGCCGAAGATTTGATTATTTGTAGAAAGCAAAAGAAATTGGCGCTAAACCAATTATATGGTAATATTATATTCTGGCGCCCAAATAGGGTCATCTTCATAATCAACATAATGCTCAATTGTTTTATATTCTTAATTTTATTTCATTTCTCGCTTAATCGAGTAGCAATAAAAATGCGCTTTAAAGATAAACGAATACGTTCTTAATGGCGCCCGAGCAGGGACTATAAATTAAACGAATAATGCCATATATCAGTTTCAGTTTTCCTCAGTCAATTTCTTTTTCAACCACCACCAAAAGCAAAGAGTGGGAGACTTAGAGAGAAAGCACTTTCATAACCCTTTCACATTTTACATAGTTTCCGTTATTGACCACTGTGTTCATACTTTCCTTTCTCCTTTTTATTGGGTTTTTTTTTTTTGTATTTTTTGAGTGAGTTCTTTTGACCCTAAATGTGCATGTTTTAACAGTCGGCTAAGCCTTTTGTAGCAATTCAATTTCCCTTCTCAATTGTATTGGCAATCAAACCCACTTATGGATGTCCACTTCTGGTTCCTGTTTGCTATAGATTCGATTGTTTGGCTAAGTGTAAAGTGCACTTTTTTCTGGATTTGACAAATAAATTATACGATTTCAACATTACTCGGACATAATCGACAAAAATTATGTTGTTAATGGGTTGAATTGGTTAAAGTTATCGTTTGTTCGAATAATGGGTACAAAAAAAAAAAATCAAAAAACGGGTCATACCATGTGCGAGCGATTGTTTAATCCTTTCACAACTGGACGTAGTAGGAAATTTATGACACGATTACTTGTTTCCTGTGAAGAGGACTCCATAAAATTATTATTATTTTTTTTTTTTGAATTTGAAGCTCAGATGTGCTCGGATACGTTGCAGTTAATCATTTCTTCGTATGGAATTAAATTGAATTGAATTGAGGAAATCCTTTTGCCCAATTGAGGCCATTCATCAATTGCGTACGCACATTTTTATGTCTAACCGTAACTAATGAAGTTGTTGGTATACACTTATTTTTCTCTTTATTCGTTTCTTTCGTAGGGGTTCAATTTTTGGGATTTTCTTCCAAAAAAAAAGCCTCAAAAATGTGCCGAATTTTT
Organism: Chlorops oryzae; assembly: GCA_020466095.1. Taxonomy (NCBI): domain Eukaryota; kingdom Metazoa; phylum Arthropoda; class Insecta; order Diptera; family Chloropidae; genus Chlorops; species Chlorops oryzae. The sequence continues at coordinate 157,339,551 of CM035806.1, read as the reverse complement.
TCATTTTATTTTCTGGTTGTTTTACTGCGCCACATTAATTAATGTCGACCAGTTGGATCAGAAGAACAATGACTAATCAACTCAAAATGCATTTTCCAATTCAATTTTTTTTCGTCGTCTACGCATTTTCAATGCATTTTTTGAATTGCCTAAAAGGGTATTTACCCTTTCCCTTTTTTTGTTTTTTTTAGTTGTTCTTCTTTCCCTTTAATTTATGGTGCGTAAAAATATTTTCATTCATTTATATAATATTAATACAGTGTTTGGGCACCGAAGAGGAACACACAATTTAACGACCGAAAAGAAAGTCGTAAATAAAATTGGAAATTTTCGCTGTAAAAAATTGCAAAAATATCCCAAAAATAAGGAAGAAGAAATCAGGGATGAAATCGGATAGACTTAATGTATCGAAGTTAAAGAGAGTACCAAGAGAGGGAGGGAAAAAAATCAGAAAGGACGTGCATCATGGCTTGTTTTCATTAAGGTCATTTCGATTGAAGAGGAGTCAATAGAGCTCGTTAGTTAAGAACGAATTTAATGGGCTTGATTCGATGAAAAGCGGATTAGAAGAGCAAACAGACAGTAGACAGAGAGAGAGAGAGAGTAGAGAGAGAGAGAGAAAGAGAGAGAGAGAGAAAAGAGAGAGAGAGAAAAAAAGATTGAAGAGGAGATAGGAAAGAGATACTGCGACCTGAAGCACGAAATCATATCTCTCATAACGAGTTCATTCTTGAAGGCGGCGAAGAATTAAGCAATAAATTTTGTTTTTTTTTAAATTAGGGACTAGTTTCTTAGTCTATTTTCGGATGCAGAAAGTCGAGTATGGAATAATTTTCCGCTCTTCATTGCCTTTGAAACCCCGACTCCACAGTTCCAAAATTCCTCAAACACAAGTCGAACGAAAAAAAATAGGATGCTCATTTTCTCTACTTTCAATTTAAAACTCATTATTGTCGGTAAAAAGATAAACCAAAGTGACAGGATATTATATTATCCTTTCAAGATGCACAAAAAAAAAAACAAAAAACCGAACAACACCAAAAATAAACATACAGGATGAGTTTACGTACGCATAAGTTCTCCCAAGACTTACTTACCTACCTAAAAAAGTGTACTTAACCCATTAAAAATAAGAAACTACGAGCGTGGAAAAAGTTTTCCCATTGAATCAAGCATGCATGGCATATAATTACATTAAATGTAAGGTAAAAGGATATGCAAATTTAGAAAACTTTTCCATTGAGAGGAATAGCGACGGGAAGGGCAGCAAGAAACTGCTGAATGCATACAACAGGTACTCGCATATGTAATAACGGAAAACTACTTAAAAATACTGCTCACCCACACACTCGCACTCGCACACATCCGCTCGAAATGAAAATGGGTAAAAACTTCCGAAAAAGTTTCACCGGTAAACTCGTAAATGGGGAATAGCAGAGCAACCGAGACGAGTGAAGAAACGCAAAAAGAAGGAGGAGAAAAAATGGAATAAAATAAAAGCGAGCGAAAAGCAAAGCCAAGGACACAAAACGCTATAATTATTTAAAACAGTCAGACCTCCGGTATAAATCCTGATGTCTTTTATTACCTCACAAGAATGAGAAAGAATATTCTCAGCCTTTTGAGAGAGAGGTATTCTACAAATGTTTCTTTGTGTTCTTCAGTGAATTTTTGACCATTTGAATTTTTTTTTATTTTTTGGACTTTGGAGAAAGTAAAAACGGGACGGGCCATCCTTAAATTTTTGCATTTAATGAATTGAGCGAGGTGTGACTGTGCCACCGGAAGTAAGGAGATCCTCGTACGTGTTTTTCTTTTTGAAAGGTGTTTCTTTATGAGCTTGTTTTTCTCTTTTTTTTTCTTCTTTTAATATGCACACGAACCTAATTGCTTCATTTTTTAATGAATGATGAGCTTTAAGCTAAGAATGAAAAGCAATAAGGAATTTAAATTAATAAAGCCTTTTAAGATCCACTTAACCATCACTTCCTGCTAAAATAAAAGAGAGGTGGGTATTTTTCCGAAAAAACGAATTCAATAAAAATTTCACAAGATGGGAAAAATTTTATGAAAAGCTTCTTGAGGTTATATGCTTCTTATGGGAATTTTTGCGCATTTAATGCGATTGAGCGTTGTATAATGAAGTAAAGTACAGAAAGAGAGGGACAGAGGAGACGTATTTTGCAGAGATGAGAGGGAGAGGCACGAGGAGTAGAGGAGATCCGTAGCGAGTAATCTTTTGAGAGAGAGGTTCTTAGAGAGAGAGTTTCTTGAGTTAGATGTTTATGAGAATATGTCGATTTTTTAGATGAGATGATGAGCTTGTAAGCTAAGAAGAAAGCAGAAAGAGATAGATAGATAGCGACTTTAGAGAGATAGGACAGATGCGAGAGAGAAAGAGAGAGGGGAGGATTTGAGAGAGAGAGAAGCAAGAGAAGATTTGAAGAGAGGGAGAGAGAGATTATGAAGAAGTCTGAGGTAGAGGGTCTAGAGAGAATTTAGGATGCGATTTAGATGCGAGAGCGATGATAGATAGAGAGTAGAGAGAGAAGAGAGAGGAAGAGGAGAGGACGAGAGAGAGAGGAGAGAGGGGAGAGAGGAGGAGAGAGAAAGGGATCGAGAGTAGAGGAGGAGAGATAGAGAGAGGAGATAGAGAGGAGAGAGAGGAGAGAGAGGAGCAGAGAGAGGGAGAGGAGAAGAGAGAGAGGAGAGAGGAGAGAGAGAGGGAGAGAGAGGAGAGGGAGTGAGAGTGGAGGAGAGAGAGAGAGAAGGAGAGAGAGAAGAGAAGGAGAGAGAGGAGGAGAGGAGAGTGAGGAGGAGGGAGAGGAGAGAGAGGAGAGAGAGATGAGAGAGGAGAGAGGAGAGGAGGGGAGGAGAGGAGAGGAGGAGAGAGAGGGAGAGAGGAGAGGAGAGGAAGAGAGAGGAGAAGAGAGGAGAGGAGAGGAGAGGAGAGGGAGAGGGGAGGAGAGGAGAGGGAGGAGGGAGAGGAGAGGGAGGGGGGAGGAGGAGAGGAGAGGAAGGAGAGGAGAGAGAGGAGAGGAGAGGAGAGGAGAGGAGGGAGAGGAGGAGAGGAGAGGAGAGGAGAGGAGAGGAGAGGAGAGGAGAGGAGAGGAGAGGAGAGGAGAGGAGGAGGAGAGGAGGGAGAGGAGAGGAGAGGGAGAGGAGAGGAGAGGAGAGGAGAGGAGAGGAGAGGAGAGGAGAGGAGAGGAGAGGAGAGGAGAGGAGAGGAGAGGAGAGGAGAGGAGAGGAGAGGTAATAAGTAGAGGAGAGGAGAGGTAATAAATAGAGGAGGGGATGACAAAGAGGAGTGGAGAAGATAGAGGAGAGGATGAGATGCTGAAAGAGGAGAGTGTGAGAAAAGAGAGGAAGACGAGGCATATGAAAGAGGAAAAGAAAAGGGAACTGATGAAAGAGAAGAGAATGAAAGAGAGGAGAGGAAGACATAGAGGAGCGGAGAAGAGCAAGAGCGTGGCAATGAAGATAGTGGGAAGAAGAGAGAGCAAGAAAGAAAGGAAGAGAGAGCGAGAAAGACAGATAAAAGAGAGGAAAAAAGAGGTAGAGAAAAATAATGGTAAGGCAACATTGTTCGATTTAAAGTACTTTTGTATGTATGTATGTATATTCTCGAAACTATACTACTCTGAAACTTATGATACGTCTCTGGTAGCGCTAAGAGCCAATCAAACAAACTCGAAAATTTTTTCAAAAAAAATGGACCGACTTTAAAGGTTTAGGGATGCTTTAAACACTTTGGCTTTTTAATACTTCGTGTATTTACTTATTTAAATGAAGATATTCCTTTCCTTACGGGCTCTTAAAAATATCCTTCTTTATATCAACTAATATGCCCATATATGTATGCATGTATGTATGTATATACACGTTCGCTTCGTTCTCGGCGGCGTCTAACGTACACAAAAGATCTACTTCGAAAAACTTTTTAATATTATCAAATAAACTTAATTGCAAAGTGTTGTCGCTATCATGGAAAAAAAGGATACAAACACAGTTCTGAAGGATTCAAGCATTTGTGTTAATAGAAAATTTTCCTGAAATGCTGACAATGCTGCAATGTGCTGGCATTTCAAGACTTTGACATTCAGTCAAACACTTTAGAGAAAACCATAAAATATTTCTTGTATGAACTTCGCAAACACAACGAACAAAAGGCCAAGAAAGAGCAGCAAGAACTCAAAATGACGTGCTATTTTTGTTGTTGTTGTCGTTGTTGTTATTGTTTTGTCACCAATTCAAATCGGACAAAATCTCAAGTACTTCACTTGCCAACAACGACAACAACAACAACAACAATGACATCAACTTTCATAGAATATTTCAGTTTAAGAAGTTAAGATGAAGTAGTGAGACAGAGACAGCGAGCGGGAGGACAGGAAATCGAAGTAGACAGAAGAAGAATAAACATAAGTATCTATATAATTGTGAGGTGAGAAGATCTAAGCTTTTGAGGCATTTCCTCATGTCGCAAGAAATTCATTCAATTCATTCGATTCAATTTGATTCAATTCCAAATTCCTGCAGAATGAAATTGAAAAACACGAATGGAACCAACGAAGAGACTTGACAAAGACCTGTCGAGAGTGATTTAAGCCGATTTCAGTTTTTTTTTTTTGTTTTTAAATGCATAAAATAAACTTTGAAGCTTCCATCCGAAAGTTAAGAAAATCTCGTCCGACGTGTTTTAATTGAAATAAAGAAAAAATTACACATGGAGAATTGATATGATATAAAATTAATCTTAATGAACTTATGCATTGGAATAAATTGGAATAAATTGAAATTGAAAAATACGCGTGGGAAAAATTTCAAAGCATAACAGGAGAAATTTTAGCCGAAAATATTATGAAACCATTCACTGAACTTTTTGCAATTTAAATTAAAAGATTTTTCAACTTTGATAAAAGTCCTCAAACCTCTCAACGCCCCTAAGAGGAAAAAGGATGCACTATTCAAATGTTTTTCCTTAAAAATGACACGATTGAGAAAGCGGAAAAGTGTAGAATTTTCCATACAACATTTAATTCAATTTTAGCCTTCTTGATTTGCGAGCTTTCGAGGTCTTCGAGCCAAATACTAGTGTAAGAGAGAACCCCAAAAAAATTTGCTATGCTTACAAAATTAGATTTATTTCATATGAATATATTATTTTATGTCAATTTGGAGCATTTGAGAGCTTAAAACTATATAAATTGGCTTCAAATGAATTCATCCAAGGAACAATTCTAATGAGATAAATTTTAATGCTGTACTGGCACTTGAAAAAGTCAGCTTGAAACTAGTCAAAATTTATAATGTTTTATCAATAACCACTCAAAAAAATTCCAACATTTTTATTCTTTGTCCCAACAATTTTGTTGGTGCCCCACAATTTAAACTGTTCTAACAAAAATGGAAAAATGGAAATTCTTCGCATGACCTGACTTTGGTCTGAAAATTAATTCTTGATGCAACAATTTTTCAAAAACATTTTCTCAATAATGTAAAGTTCTTGTAAAACGTTTTTGAGTGTATATACCCTAGATATGACCAAAAGGTCTAGTTAGGTCTATTAGTGCAGCCGACAGCAGATTTATCAAGATCTCTGACCAGCCTCCAAATGACCCCAAGGAGTCTATTCTTGGACTAGCTAGAAGCTCTCTTCTCAATCAGTGTTTAAAACAAAACAAACAAAAAAATTAAGTACACTAGCTGAATACGCCATTTTTTGTTACAAAAAACAACATCCAAGTTTGTATTTATATTTCTTGTCCTAGGCCCTTTTTTCACTTCGTTTAATACTTATTTAAATACTTTCAATTCGTCTTAGGTGCAGTTTGATTTTAGTTGCCACTAAGAAACTGTCATAAAAGCACAAATTTTCAGTTGTTCTATGAAACTTTTATAACAATGAGAATATACTTCTTAATCAGAAGAAAATATTTTCCTTCAGTTTGGCTCACCCATGATTGATAGACTACTTAGTGAGTTCACTGGTAACGGACCAGATACCTGGCAATTCATTGCACTCATGAATTTAACACGGAGATGTCATTGGCGGTAATGATTTGCTTACTCTATAGATTACCTTTCATATGTTAATTCATGGGTTACTGCTCATATCGATGTAATGGCTACAACTCACTAGCTATCGCACTAGCTATTATGCACTAGAAAATAAGGCGAATGAATTGATTTTTCATTACCTGCTCCATTACATCTCCAACATGAATTCAGTAGTTATCTTCAACCCATGAATTCATTCATGAAAAAAAGACTAATTGTGATTATTCGTACTGAAGGGTATTCAGGGAGTAGTTGAATAGTAGTCAAAAAATCGGCAGGGTACTTTATTATAAAAGTTGAAAATTGGCTAGAAAATGCTATCCATATTCAACGAATAACCAAGTCACATACACGACTGCAAAAGGGATTCCTGACCGCAAGGATCTAAACAATATAAATACAAACAACTTAGGAAAATAGTTATACGAATTCAATTTAATTAAATAATCAAAACATGGAAAAACCTTAGAGGGGAAAAAACAACAACAAAAATAAAAGCAAAAACAATGCAGGAATTGTCAAGGAAAAAGAAATAGGCAAAGAAGGCGGAAGGCAGAAGGCGGAAGGCAGAAGGCGAAATGCGAGGCGAACGAAGTTAGTATGGATCCTGGAACGGATTCGGATGTTGCTTGAAAAACAATACGATTGATGCAACTTAAGACCTAAAAGTTCATTATTCACTCAATGACAAAGGGGATTGTTAGAAATGCGAGATACGCAGACTGGGAGCGCATATAAGCTGGTCGTGTTCAGTGCGCGATAGTGATTGGAAGTTGGAGGAATTCACCTTGACTTGGCTTCGCTTCGCTTCGGTTCGCTGGGCTTGGCTTGACTTGAATTGACTTGACTTGAAGTAGGTACACTTCAGTCGTTGAAAATTTGAATACAAAGAAAACTGAATGCCATAAACAAAAGTGCCACTCTGCCAAAAGACAAAATGACTTTGTGCATTCTCGTTGCATTGCGGTTTTGCATCTCGGCAAACAGGGAGAGTTAGAGGATGACAGTGAAAGTTGGAGAGCCAATGCAAGGGTGTGAGGGACAGACGAGTTATGTTGAGTGTTTGAAGGATTAAGCTGGCGCTACAAGATTCGAAATGCACTTTTCACACTTCGAATAGCCGTGAATAGATTGAAGCAATAATGGAGTCACTAAGAGAACAGCATGAAATCTCCAAAGAATGTTGGCATGGCGGGGGAAAACACAAAATGAAATTGTGGTGAATGCATTATTGTAATGAGATTTAAAACAATGGACTCGAAAAGTTTGAAAAGGCAATAAAACAGAAACACACATACATACATAAATATATACACATACATACATACACTCAGAGCGGCATTAAAATATAATACGGATTCAAGAAAGAACAGGAGGCGAAGACTTTTTGCCCCCGTCGAAGTTGGGCAAATTAAGTACGTGCTTTGAACATTTCTATTGAGCTTTTCTCTGCTTTTCTCAATTCGTTCCATTTCGCCTTGTAGAATGAGCTTAGACGAACGATAAAAAATTATGCTTCGTATGGTCTTTCGTATGCAAAACTAATGTGCATTTTATGTGGTTTTCAGCTTTGCACAACAATTTTAGAATTGCTATTGCTTAGAAGTTAATTTAAATGACCCGCTAGGAAATGTCTTATGCATATGAAACTTCCTTATGGTACCTCAATTCGAAAAAAAATTGCTTTAAAAGAGCACAAAATCTCGAACAATTTCACGATACCTTTAAAAGAAGTTCAGGTTGAAACGTTTGTGGTTTTTTAACCCTCTCCAGCTAAAGTTGTAGTATGACAGACTCCATACAACAGAAAATTTTGCGTGCTTTTGTAAAATCTGAAGGTACGATCCTTATGCTCTCTTAAAGAATGCATTTCATTTCAAATGTTTAGCCTTTTTGAGTTTGGAAGCCTTTTGCTTTCATAAGAAATGAGGCCACAAAACACACCAGTTAGGAATTTCACTTTAGACATAAGACGTCTGGTAGACCCCCACGCCAGTTATTTAAAGTAAGACCACGTCAGCAGCAGAACGAAAACTACTCTCAAAGTGGTCATTGAAATTTCTTCGATTTCCCAAGAACTGTCCCTCGATTTAGGAATTGACTTTTCCTCTCCATTCCTTTTCATTCCCTTCCATTCCTTTTCATCCCCTTCCATTCCTTTCCATTCCTTTCCATTCCTTTCCATTCCTTTCCATTCCTTTCCATTCCTTTCCATTCCTTTCCATTCCTTTCCATTCCTTTCCATTCCTTTCCATTCCTTTCCATTCCTTTCCATTCCATTCCATTCCATTCCTTTCCATTCCTTTCCATTCCTTTCCATTCCATTTCCATTCCTTTCCATTCCTTTCCATTCCTTTCCATTCCTTTCCATTCCTTTCCATTCCTTTCCATTCCTTTCCATTCCTTTCCATTCCTTTCCATTCCTTTCCATTCCTTTCCATTCCTTTCCATTCCTTTCCATTCCTTTCCCATTCCTTTCCATTCCTTTCCATTCCTTTCCATTCCTTTCCATTCCTTTCCATTCCTTTCCATTCCTTTCCATTCCTTTCCATTCCTTTCCATTCCTTTCCATTCCTTTCCATTCCTTTCCATTCCTTTCCAATCCTTTTCATTCATCATATACGTACATTTGTTTCCATGAATCGAGTCGCTTGACCAGTTCCGCATGGACCATTCCCAACACTTTTTTCATTCAACCAAGTTGAGTCCCTTTTTATTCAATGGTCATGACGAAGCTTCCCAAATGGTCATCATTCGTACCTATTTGAGTAAATTGTATGCAATTTAGTTGATAACAACTTTTTAAATTAGACCTGTGGGAATTTTTATGACTCTGAAAACGTCCCAAAAAAAAAAAACAAAAACAAGAAAAAAGAAAACAGAACCAAGGGGAAAAATAAAATGAGTAAGAAAAAAGAAGAAGAAAAAAGCCACACGACTGTTTTGAATGGTGTCTCTTTATTTCGAGCATCGAGTATCGTCTAAATACAGGCACTAAAACCGATTATGTTGGCTGTTACGTCTACCAAAGAAAGCAGCAACGAAGGATGGGAAAAATAACACAAATGAGCGCAACAATGTAAAATGAGCTAAATTTGACCTTAGGCAACTAAACTGGACGCACGATGATGTGCAACACTGGCAACATTCGACCGGATACGACCATGCGCAACGCACAGAGTTGTATGTGGCTGGTTGGTCCAAGAGAACATTAACTCGAAGTCATTGAAATGCATTTCGGGTTGTTAAAAACAGAAGCACAGAAGCATTTAATAGTTTACAACAATGTTAAATGGGGAAGATAAAAATAAAGAAACAGAAAGTCGAAAAAAATCTCTGAAGAAGTGAAGAGAAAGCAAAAAAAAACAAAAAACCAAAAAAAAAATTGAAAGATTCTTTCTCATTCTTGTTTAAATATTGCGTTGCAGAGTTTTATGCTCGCTTAAAATTGTAGAGTTCTTAAAGCTATAAATGTGCCCCTTAAAAAAGTTGAAACTACTCGAAGGAGAAATATGTGAACATATTTTTGCAGGAATAAAAAGAAATGCGAGAAGAAAAAGTGAGGAAAAGAGAAATTGCAGACATTTTGCGTAAGACATAAAATCAACTTCATTATCATTAAACTGACTGCATTATACAGTCCAAAATACTCGAAATTGCAACAGTAATTTACAAGTCAAGGGTTGCCATCATCACATAAAATTTTGAACTTTTTTACTTCATTCTCAAGCGGAAAATTAGAATGAAGTCAAGTCATCAAATGGATCGAACACTTCAAATTGAATTCATTAATTGGGGGAAATTTTACGAACTAAGTTAACGTGAGATCAATAATTCCTAATTAAATTAAAACGGAGAGAAATTGTACGAAGGAAATTTTGGAAATTTATCACAAAAATATTTTTTGTTATTGTGTATAGCAACAAACCAATTAAGTACAAATATGTATGTTAAAAAATGTAAGGTGTTATAGTCAAACGAACCGGACAAAAAAATTACTAAGTACAGATATACATATAGGTACACTGAGCGATCTTAACCATGATTTTTTTAAAAGGGCCCCCATTGTTGTTCACAGTCCTTTTGATTTTTGGGCAGAACAAAAATTCCAAAAGAAAAATGGTTGAGTCAACAACAATTTTTGATGATTTGAAAGGAAATATGTTGAAAAACATTTCTTTAAATTCGCTATAATTCTCATTTGTTTTATAAAATAGGACATATAAGATGTATATAAATCTTAGAACTTTTTAAGCATTTGCGAAAGCAGTCACGACAACGGAGTCCATCCGATGGCTATTCTTGGGGTTATGTTCAGCAGAAGGCTCTGTGGCCATTTGCTTTGAACGTTAAGTAAATTTGTTTTGACATTTCTTCTTTTATGGGTATTTTAAAAATTTTTTTTTATTTTAAAAATTATCTTGTCATTTCATTTATGTCCGTGGGTAGTTCAACAATTTAAATTTAAATCCATTTTTCAAAATTATCATATAAATTCAACCCGAAATATGGTTGATTCAAAAGGAAAATCTTTATTTTTTCCAACAAGAACAAATTTTTAAAATTAAAAATATTCTTTGTTGAAGCCGTTTTGTATGTTTTTCCTTTTGATTTAACCAATTTTGTCGTTGATTTTTTTCTCTGTGTATACTTTTTATTCGGAGGCTAAAATATTAGCTGCTATTCCAAATTCAACGAAAATATGTTGAAAAACTCTAATTTGGTGGCAGTTTTTTGGGGTTTTTCTGACACCCTAGTACTGGAGGCACCCTTGACAATGTTCCATTCTCAAACTTGTTCTTACTCATGTCCCGGTGGCTACTCAAACCAAATTTCGTCAAGACAGCTCAACTCCTTCAATAAGAAAACTGTATACAGACGGACAGATTGCGAAATCGAATATCCTGATGATGCTGATTATTTCTATTGCATATTTTATATATAGTCTATCTTGACTGGACTGGAAAATTGCCTGAAATTAAATGAATTTTTCTGAAATATTCCAATAACAAAAACAGCTCGAAAAGGCGATAGGGACAAAGCTGCAATATCACTTCTACAGTCAAAATTCTCTAGATTAGTCTTCTCTAAACCGGTTCCATGCAGTCTTCCCGTTCCCGTTCCCTTTCCAGTTCCAGTGCATTTTAATCTCTCTCAAATTCATTTTCCAAAATAGGGAAATTACTTTCCAGCCCGTTGAATTTCGATATCCAGATTTTTCACTGTGTTCATTACAAAATTTGAGTTTCTATTAATTTTTTTTTTTTTTTTTTTTTTGCAAATTTACGACTTCTCGGCTTATTACGATCCTGAATGCGACATTAATTTTTATTTGCAATTTACATTTCTCTCTCTCTGTGCAAATGCATTTTCCTCAATTTCAACGCTTCGATTTCCATATTCGTCAGATCAATATTTTTGTGATTTCCCTTTTATTGTTATAATGCTTTATGGCTGTTGCCAATTGTCAAATTTACTCACTGACAGGCCGTGTTATGTGTTGTACCTAAGTAACCCACAAACTCGAAATAGGAAAAAAGCAAAAGAATGGAAAAAGGACGAAGGTGAAGGAGCTTCACTTTCACGATTGTCCTTTTTGCGCTTTGCCATATTTTGGCACTTTTGCATGCGCCTCCGTGGCTCATTAATTTCTTCCATTGTATTTTATAGGCTCTCTTATATCCTTACAGACCCCAGTGTGCATGCATGCGTGTGTGTGTGTGTGTGCTGAGAGCATATTTTATAGCGATTGCACACGTACTGCTGACAGTGGGCAATAAGGTTGCCCGCCGCATTTCGGCATTTGAGCTCGTGTTGACACACAACCAACAACGTTCGTGTGTGCACGATTGCTGCCTCTATCGCTCGCACGCTCGATCTCTTTTGCTTCTCTCTTGTCAGTCATAAATTTGTTATTTATGACGCAATCAATGCGAGCGTACGTCAAACTCATCAAAAATCATTGTCATCGACGTCCTCATCACTCATCGTCAGCGTCATCACCACGTCATTGTCATTGCCATTGCCACTGTCGCGCCGGTGATCATAAGGAAGACCAAATAAAAATATAAAAAAAAAAGAAGAAATAAATAAATAAATAGAAATTATATATAAGAGGACAAAAAATGCTTTTAGCTCGGATTGTTTCTCATTTGCGATTTGTGAATTTTCATGCCGCACATCCGATTCCTGACACATATGACCTCGTGAATTATACCGGAAGTTTGTTTATTTTATACTTTTGCATATAAACTTACGCCACCATTATCATCATATGCCCATGTGTGCGTGGACGTGTGCGTGTGAGTATGTGTGTCCCTTCAGTGCCCGTTGTAGAGTGTACATTACTTACGCAGCTGGGTGCCGTCGAGACTGATGCCAAAGCATCATTTTCAGCATTTAATACTCATGTTTGACGTTTGTCAATTACAACTGCACAATCGAAACCGAAAAGCGCCACAAATGCATATGTAAGAAGGGAATATGTGTACACTGAGAAAAAAATGGGTTCGAAAAAAGTTTGAAGAAAAATTTCCAAGACCAGAAAGCGCGAACAAAAATCTATATCAACCGTCCGGTCAATGACCGGGATGCCTTTATTGAAAGAATAATTTATTAAATTTTCACTCAAGAAAAACAAATTTAAGACAGCTCGAATCGCCGAAATTGAAATTGTCCGACACTCAATTTTACTCAAATGTTTGTTATAGCTAACATAGTTTTGTGGGAAGGGGCTTATGCAGCTTTTTAAAAACTTCATTATGAAATATTCTCATTATTTCTTGAGGTAAGAAACTAGTATAAAAAGTCAATCAGCTGTGCCGATGACAGACTGTTATTAACTATCAAACCTAAAACTTCCTTCGTTGAAGGTTTGTTCATTGATCGGACGGTAGGCAAAAAACAAAAAGCAGTACACTGTAGAAAATTGGTTACATTTAAGTAAAAATTTAATTTTCGAGAACAACACTTTTTGCCGCTCTTCAGTTGAGAACTGCAAGCTTTAAGGGAGTTAAAGAATTTCCCTGTTTGTGTTTTTTTTTTTCTCAGTGCAAACATTACTGAACTCATTATTCGAAAGCACAACGCTGAGACCCATTAAGCCAGCATTGATATTAGCGTTTTGGGATTTTCGTATTGCGAAATTCGAATGAGCTTCCGTTGCATTTTTCTATTTTATTTTATTTCATTTCATTTCAATTTCTTTTTCGTTTTCATTTTATTTTCATTTGCGTTTTTAGTGCTGTTTTGACTGCTCATTTTGACAGTTCAACACCTCGCAAAGAGTTGACAGGCGGATTTGTTGCTGATTGCTTTAATTTCAGTGCCCAGAATGACGCGTGTTTATGCAATTTTCTCGTCAACGTTGGGTGGGAAAACTCGGTAATGAAAATGTTTCTTTTTTCGCCCTCCCCCCATCTCCGTCTCTCCATCGTTGACACCATCTCTATCTCTTTTTTTTGTGGGCGTTGCACGTTGCATATTCATATGTAGTCAAAATTTCATACATATGCGAGATACAGTTCATTTATTTTTACGATTTATGCCAGCGCTTTGCCAATGGCGTATAATTTTTTAAAATTTCGATATAGTCGAACGAAAAAAACCAATTGAAATGGTGGCGAATCCATTAACATCCGTTTTCAATAAATTGAATATACAAGAAATAATGAAAAAAGTTCTCACAGTTGGCACGTGGATAATACTATTGGTTGTTATAGAAATAAACATTCTTAATTGGGAAAAACTTCAGTCCAATCTGAGTCTTTACTAAAATTTAACTCTAAATAAAAGGACTTCTTTTTATGAGAACAAAATCAAATACATATATATGTATGTATGTACAATGTACATATATGTATAAATATAAATTCTCCAAAACTCCTCCGACCAACGGGACGGGGTCTTCCTCAAAGAGTAAAGAGGTTTAAACAGTTTCTCTTTCATTTTTTCTGTTCCTCTGTTTTTCTCATTTCATTTATGTCTTTCTTCCACTTTATCTCTCCCTTCTTCTTTCTCTTATTATGTTACTCTTTCTCTCCCTGTTTCTCTCCCTCTCCCTGTTTCTCTCTCTGCTTCTCTCTCTTTAATTTTTTTTTTTATCTCCCTCTTTACCTCTCTCTTTCTCTATTTTTTTCTTTTTTCCTCTCTTTTCCTCTCTCTTCCTCTCTCTTCCTCTCTCTTCCTCTCTCTTCTTCTCTCTTCTTCTCTCCTCCTCTCTCTTCCTCTCTCTTCCTCTCTCTTCCTCTCTCTTCCTCTCTCTTCTCCTCTCTTCTTCCTCTCTCTTCTCTCTCTTCCTCTCTCTTCCTCTCTCTTCCTCTCTCTTCCTCTCTCTTCCTCTCTCTTCCTCTCTCTTCCTCTCCTCTTCCTCTCTCTTCCTCTCTCTTCCTCTCTCTTCCTCTCTCTTCCTCTCTCTTCCTCTCTCTTCCTCTCTCTTCCTCTCTCTTCCTCTCTCTTCCTCTCTCTTCCTCTCTCTTCCTCTCTCTTCCTCTCTCTTCCTCTCTCTTCCTCTCTCTTCCTCTCTCTTCCTCTCTCTTCCTCTCTCTTCCTCTCTTCCGCTCTCTTCCGCTCTCTTCCTCTCTCTTCCGCTCTCTTCCTCTCTTTTCTCTCTCTTTCTCTCTCTTCCTTCCTGCAAAATAGTCCGATTTCTGATGCAGCTGGGTTTTGTGGACATTACAGTCAAGGACATCAATTGGCTTTAAATTTCTTATGGGAATCCAACGATAACGTTAAAGCAATAGCTCCATGATAGGAGCACCCCTTAGAACACTTATGATCTGTGGAGAAGTATTCAAACTTTGTTGAAGAAAATTTCAAGCTGAGATATAATGAAGTTGAGAGACATCTCATTGGATAATAAGGAAGCGAAAAAAGCACTGAAATTTTTTTACGACGCATTTAAAGAGCAATTTCTATTACTACTTATTTATACTGAAGGCATTTACGTTTAGACATAAGTGTATATTCGTATTCTATGTCTGCATGTGCGCAACGTCAATTTCCATTAGATAAATATGAAGTTCTTCCTATTTATATTTGAGGATAGCTCATTCATTCCGCAAATAGCTTATATACCTGCGATTGTTGCTGCAATCACAACAAACAGCAGCAACAACAACAACAACAACAAACAACAACAACAACAACATGAACGAATGAATGCTGGAATTTTCGATTTCCTGTTTCTCGTTTGCAATTTCTTGTGGTCAACGGATGCGGAAATTGCAAAATTTTCTGCACCGTAATAAGATGAAATTAAGTTTTCCATTTCGCACGTAAGATAAATACAAACAAACACGGAAAGTATACAAATTCAGATACACACATGGCCACACACAAAAAGGAAAAAAGCAAGAAAGGCAAGTGTGTGTTCAGGCCATGGGGAGAGATGGACTTCGATTCGGTTGTAGGAATGAAAACAATTGAGCATATCCTGCGACTTGGAATGAACCACTAATTGCGTGCCAAATAGCAATTTACTGGGACTTGAAATGTTCACCACACACATACAGACACACACGCACGCACAAAATTGTTCGCATGCACACATTCAAACACACACACAACATCACACGAACACACGAATGTACGAGTGCACGTATGTTAAGTCCTTTACAAATACAGCACACAAAAGGACACTAGGGCTCAAGACCTAACACAATATATTGAATGGAAATTAAAACAATGTATCCAAAAGACGTTGAATGGTCACTAGAACTGAAGCAATAAGGGAGAAGACGAACCGAAACGAGTGTAAATGTAAATGCATGGCTAGTGAATGGAGAGATGGGTAAAATGTTTATATGTATGTAGATAGACTAAAGGCCAAAGTCATTAAAGCGAAAAGCAAATAAAACAAAACGAAATTAAACAAAGCATAGCATCAAGGCGCATCACAACTAAAGATAAGAAGATGACAATTAATGGAACAGAGTCGAAGTAATCGAAATGAGCAAGACGGAAGATGATTAAAGGAAAAGAGCGAGGGGACCACAAGTGTGGAGTGCATGACACCTTTGACTATTTTACTTTACTTTTTACTTGTCACTAAGAAAGAAAATTGAGCCTTAAATTTAAAGAAGAAAAAAAGCATTCGAGGTGTCGTTGCTTTTGTGAGCGCTTAAGCAGGTATTCATATATGGATTCTGCTTGGCCAAGTTTCCTTAAGATTTTCTCTATAGCAAAGGAATTAAGAAACCGAAATGAATTTCATTGTAATACACTTCCGTTTCCTCAATTAAATGAACTTTATTGATATAAAACGAAGTCCATTTTTCTCTTCAAACGGTGCGTTTACTAATTTAACCCTTAACCATCTGTTGACCACTGTTATTTAAACTCTTTCTTTCGAATCATACGTTCATTCTCCCTCCCTATCTATATTTCTATAACCTTCTCCATCTCTCTTCATGTCCTTAACTGTTTGCCGGCCAGCCCATCCATTTGATGGTCATTTTTATTTGCATTTAATTAAAAATCCTTAAGTAAATCGCAAACGTAGCAAGCAAGGACACGTGTCAATGTGTCACAGGATGGGCTAATCACGCTTTTTAAAATTAAATGCAAAGCAATTTATCAATGTCAACACGTTTTGGTGTCAGAGCGCAACTCAACCAGGATCCAATATAACCAAAGGAGAAATTGTTCAATTATTCGTACCAAAAATAAAGGAAGAGACCAATGGCAAGAGAGACAGAGAGAGAGAGAGTGATGCAGAGAGAGAGAGAGAGAGAGAGAGAGAGAGAGAGAAGAGAGAGAGAGAGAGAGTGACAGAGAGAGGGCAGCGGACGAGGAACGGATTAAAACTTTAAACTCTTAAATTATACACATCAGAGACCAATCGGTTTCCTCTTACAGCCCATCATTCATTCCATTCCTCGCTTCAATTCACCCATTCTCAACATTCATTCATCATTTCTGTGTTTACATTCGAAATAGGTTTCATAGGAAAATAAGAAAAAACAATTAAAATAAAGACAAAAATAAAAAACAAAATTTAAGCAAAAAAAAAAAAAAAATCAAACGCAAAAAAGCTTTTTTCAAATGATTCAAATTTCGATCATAAAAAACAATCTTTTAAATTTTATTTTATCTTTTACCGTCTTTTATCAAGCAATCGCTTCAAAACATATGTATTATCTCAATACTAGACGTGAACAAAACCCGTACCTATTCAAATTGAAATAATTATCTAAAAATAAGACAATAGGTATTGATGGGTTAAGGGCTCCTGTACATTACTCGTACAAATCCTCACATAGAAGAAGAAATGGCTTAACGCTCTGACTACGTTGAGTATTGTAGTCGCGAGCAGACCATCATATTCCCTAAAACACTAATACCCAGCAAACATTTCGACGATGTTTTAGCGAACGTTCGCCAAGAAGGTGTTTACGCGACTCTTCTGGAAGAGTAATCGACGATATTTGCTCAACACCATATAAACATATCGCTTTGACGAACATTACGCGAGCAATTCGCAATATATCGCGTATACATCTTCCCGATGAGTTTGGCCAAAATCTCTTTTGTAAGAGGCTTACACCATGTTTTTCAAATATGAACATACCTTATGGTAATGGAGAGTTTTGCTTTATTCAATCAAGAAATCATTTGATTTTCGTTATTATTCATTTGCTGAAACATCATTTACGGTACTATCCCGCGATGTTTGTTACGTATCGCCACTTGCTCTTCCAAAAGACGGCGACCGGACCAATACCAAAAATATTTCATTCTTCCGCGATAAGAAAATAACGATTGCGGACGAGAAAAACATCGCCGCGTCGAGTCGCAGCATACTCTTCGGCGATAAAAAATGTTTACTGGGTATATTCTAATCGTTTATTTACTCGCTTCTTCAATATTTGGAGTTATTTTTGACACTTCCATTCGAACGAACGATTGCAATTTCCCGATTCATTCGATGATTCGCTCAAAAACCACCAAATCCTTCCATCAATTATACCTATTTTGATGAGAATATCAAATGAAGTGTGTGCTTACTTTGAGTTATACTTATTTTGAGTAGGTAGGTAATTTAGTTCGAATTAATAATACTCAATTAAACCTATTTGAAACCTAAGACAATAAGAAATTTTAACATGAAATTAAATCAACACGACGACTGCTAATAATGAAAATTATTCCAACGATGCGTAAGGCCAATGGAATAGCAATAAAACCAATACGAACACAAGATACCGCTAGGCCACCCAGTAGGGAGAATGTCATGAAAATCAGAAAATGAGACGCCATCATTTAAAACTGAAATTCTATGCGTTCCACGACTTTTTCCACTGCAGAAGAATGTTTTCTCTACGACTCTACAGTAGAGAAAATTAAACACCTTTTATTTTTTTTTTGTTAAATTTTTTTTTTTTTGTTTTTGTGGATCGCGCACAAAAGGGCCAAGTGAAAAGCGAGCTGAGTGCAGTTGGATTTCTTTCAATTTGAATTGATGACTTCTCGTGAGAGATGATTTCTTATTGGGCCTGATGCTTCCATTCTAAATATTGTACATATGTATATATCTATGTTTTACATGTGCATGCATATATTGATCCATGTTTGTTGACACCAAGAAAGGTAAACAAGTAGAATCAAGCAGGAAAGCAGGCTCCGTAGCACGAACGTGAAGACGACGAGAAGAACTTAAACTATATTTGCTAATTAGCAAACGTATGCGCGATGACAAAAACCGAATTCGAGGAGAGAATGATGAGATAAATTGGGAGTGAGAAAGCGAGTCGAGTGGGAGTCAAATGGGAAAGTCGGATGCGGTGAAGAGATCCGTTGAACCAAAGACACATTATGCTTTTCTGCATTCCATTTATTTTTTATCCCTCGTTTTGTAACTTCCTTATTTTATTTTTTTTTTTTTTTTGCCATATTTATAAGCCTCGTATATAAGTATGTATCTACATACAACCATCATCGTATGAAATCGTATTGCAATCGTATCATGTCGCGTCGTTCTGTATTGTATTGTGTTGCTTTGCAATGCTGTGCTATGCTATGTCGTCACACCATGCCAAAGAGGATTAAATTGTTTAATTTTAAATATGCTGTCACTTCATTGCCAACGACGTGAGGACACACAAACGAGCATTAAGAATGGAAGTTCCTTGCTGGCAAGGAAAAAGGAAACGTGAAAACTTTTTCCTTCAATGAAGAAGTCAAAAAGACGACGACGACAACGAAGACAACCAGAACGAGAACGAGCACGAGCACGACAACGGCAAAGACGATGATACCGACTTGAAGACGGTAAACTGAAAGCAAAGAAAAATCATTAACACGCCGCAAGCGAAAGGATAACAGATTTTTCTGCTAATTTGGAACAGAACAGGAATCCTTTTGTGCGTGACGAACGACAAAACGACACTTGGCAACGAGCGAGCTTAAGATATCGAAAGCAATAGCGAGGGGAAGTGGGAGCGAGAGACAGAGCGAGCGGTACGGGGCGAGGGTACACAGTCAACCAACGGGATATATGGCACAGCACTATCGCATCCTGTTGATCTAAAAGTAACTGATAAAAGGCAAGACTAAAAGGAGGCATGGCATTAAGTCGAGCTAAGCCGACATCGTTCTCGACGCCTTCATCGTCATTGCCATTTGACTAAGTAGTGACAAAGGACAACAGCAAGACAGAGAAAGAGCGCGAGCGAGAGAGAGGGAGCAGCAGCGGGATAACTTAAGGCCTTGCATTCTAGATGAATGAGCTTCCACTGCGTTGTGTCGTGTGCGCTTACTCAAAATGAACTTTAGTCGAAAAATTTTTCAGCAGTGGCTGTTGTTGGAGCTGGAGTAAATGAAAAACTTTCTGAATAAATTGCGTTTCGCTACTTTCGACTGTGTTATCCTTTGGTTCAGCTCACACACACACACACACACACGCACCCACAAATTTTCGTTGACAGTTCTTGCTTAACGCTTCATAATCAGAAAACAAATAAGTTGGCATCTAATTGTTGTTCTCGAAAGCAGCTAAATTGCCAGTCAAGGCAATTCGAAGGATAGTGGGTAAAAGGAACTCAAATGGAGATGCAAGAAACGGGATAATGAATGGGAGCGAAGAGAAGTATCTAGTTCTTTAGGATGGCAGTTGATAAAGAAGATAGACGGCAAAGATTTTTGCGGTATTTATAAAATTCCTTTCGATGTGAATTCAGACAAGACCAGGACAAACACGAAAAAAGAGAGAAAAAAAAAAACAAATAAAACACGAAGCAAAAGGATAACGAGGAGAGAAACTTCAGCTACTCTCGACAAGATTCTTTAGGTACTTTCACAATTCTTTCGAGACATTGCCAAGAGATGGATGACAAGATGAAATGATAGATAGCGGCGATTTTCAGTTAAGCCAAAAGTGCGAAACGCACCATTTGACAGCGTACGGGCGACGGGTGTCAGGAGTCAGCAGATTAAATCTACTTAAATCGAAATAAATAACAAGAATTGCTATTGAGACGACCATCAGACTAATTAGCTCTGTTCAATTACTTTTTTTTGGGGGGGGGTAAACAACTCGCAAAGCTAAAAAATTTTTAAGTTGCTACACATAGAAAAGAATTCTCTCGGAAAAAAAAGAGCGTTGACCGTCTTAAAGTACCGAATATTTTGAAATTGTGAATCTTTATTGCAGGGACGTGTGTAGGGAGTAGCTTTTTTGAGGGTCCGTTTCTTGCTATCAATTTACGAAGAATTCTAATCAGAGGTCCTAAATAATTATTAAAATTTTTCATTTATATGCACACCGTTGGAAAGCTAAAGGAATAAGTTAACTTTTCTGAGAAGTAACTATATAGATTCAGCCGGCCAGAAAAATTTTATAAGCAATTTTGCAAAGGGGTAATTTTTGGCCATAAAAAAATTTGTACGCGGTTGTGGACACCCTTGTAAAATCGCTTTAAAACTTAAAAATATGAAGTAAAATCCATATAAATGTATGCATATAGATTATTTCGACTTTTATTTATTAAGAAGCGAAAGGCCTTCAGTGACAAAATGGAAAAAATTGGCCTTCAATGGCAAAAAAGAAATAGAATCATTAATTTTGTTTGATGCGCTTTGTCGATGGCTTGGCTGGCAGTCTTGCTTGCTGTTTTGGTGGCTGTTTATAAACTATGTGAGAATTATAAGAGTGCCAATTGCACCTTCTTAATATGCAGCGTTATCAACGATATGTTGCAGCTTTCTGGCAAAACACACACTTTAAATGCAAACAAGTAAGAAAGCTAAAGTCGATCAAGCCCGACTTTGAAATACCCAGCGTTCCGACATTATTGGCGTTCTATGTTACGAAAAATCTGCATTTGTGAGCGTGGCAGTGGGCGAGCCACATAAACTTTTTTCCTATACCTTTCATTCACCTTGGTCAACCTATGTTGCGAATTTGAAGCTTCTACGCCTTTTACTTCGGAAGTTAAGAAAAATCTTCATTTGTGGGCGTGGCAGTGGGCGGGCCACAAACTTTTTTCCTACACCTTTCATTCACCTTGGTCAACCTATGTTGCGGACGGACGGACAGACGGACGGATGGACAGACGGACATGTCTAAATCGATTCAGTTTTTGAAGCTGATCATTTCTATATATATATATATGTATGTGTATATCTCCGGAGCTTAGTTCTCCCTGTTACAAGATTCGCACAAAACTAATATACCCCGCTTACGCTGGGTATAAAAACCGGGGAGAGCACGCCGCGTAGAATACGAACTGATTAATTTAGTGAATGCTTTCTGTAGTAATCTACTATTATTCTTTTAAAATTAACTACTCCTTTTTTAATATTCATGGCAACTCTTGTTGTTCGTTTTTGGCTCCTAATGTTTTGCTCTTTTGTCGGCACTCGGAATAATGTGCGGAACGGATTAAGACGTCACGAGTCTTGTTGTACTTTCCTTTTTATTATAAATAAAGTTACGAATTAAGTAAATGAATTTGGATCGATTGAGATCGGTCACGGTTTCTATTTATTGAGACGAATAGCGTTCGACCCATTCCTGCGGTCAGAACACTTTCAAACTTCAAAACTTTAGTGAGATCTTCCATTTAAATATCATTTCTGATGCAACAATTCAAGGGTATGAATTGCAGTCAATGGTAGTTCTAATACGCAAACCGAAATTTGACTCAATAGTCAGCCAATTCGTAAAAATTGCTCTGATGAGACCCCCCACGGCAGGTCGAAACGTACGTCAGCAAATAGTCGCTTATGGATGCCTTTCTCAAGCATCGCTTGAAAATGAAATTTCACATTAATAAATTAATTATTGCTCTTCTAGAAAAAAACTTTCGTTGCAGAAAAGAGTCACCAAAATGGGACCAAAAATGCTACAAAATAGGAAACTGTTGATTCGCTATATAAAGAGAAAATTAGCTCATATACTCTCACAATATTTTTTACGTTGCATCAAAGCGAAGATGAGAAGATGAGAAGAAAAACTTTTCCGTTTCCTATAAGCTTTTATTTTCAATGAATAGTTTTTAATTTATTTCGTTAAGAGAAAAAAAAATATGTATAGTGGTTACTGGCGATACCATTCTACTGATATCCTTAATAGCGCTGCTGGTCGCGGTGGTTATTAGGTAACGTAAAAACAATTTATTGAAAAAAAAAATGTTATAAGCAGCGGGAAAAAATTGTTCTCAACGTAAAAAATATTTATCAAGCGAATTAACGAAAAAACGAATTAATATTATGAGCAACCAGGCCTGTAGAGAGGGGAGTGGAAAAGGAGGATTTTCTCTGAAGGAGCCCACAATTGGCAAGGGGATTTTTTGTTTTTTTTTTTTTGTTTTTGTTCGCACATTTCTGTGAGGACCCCGGAAAAAAATCCCCCGGCCCCCAAATTTCCCTCTACGGGAGTGTGAGCAACGGAAGAAAATTGATTTCTTCAATAACTGTTATAGATGTTTGCATTGTTTGAAACTGTTATCATAAAATGATTTTTGTTTTAATACAAACTTTAATAGTTATAGTCCAATTTTTTTCCTAATTTCTTATAACTGTTATGTCTCTGATTCTAATACATAGTTATAACAATAAATGCATATAATTAAGAAAAAATAAAAACTAAAGTAAAAAATTAAGAAAAAACAAAATAATTTTGTTTTTAAATAAAAAAATATAAAAACCACCGCAACAAAGTGAACCAAAAACGAAAAGGTTGCAAGTCCAAAAAAAAGAAAATTTAATGGGATTTTGTGTTATCTTAAAGTAATCTCAGCCAATCCTATAGCCGGTGTATAGGTACCTGTTTACAGTTGGGTCGAAACTTCAGTCTTCATCAATTTTCTTGTAAGAAGCAAAAAACAAAAACAAAACCTGCTGAAAACAGCCTCAGGTAGAACGCAGCACGATAAGACACGACGAAGTTGACCAATCGGATTTGAAGCTGCCTTAAATTCAGTTTTTAACTGTTATAAGAGACCTTTACTGCTGATTGGTTGTTTTAACCTCATCATCAGAGGATCCCAATCAGCTAAGGCAACTAAAAATGTTGCTTTTGCATCATTTTTTTCATAAGGCAATAAACTTCAATCATATTAATTTTTTATATGCCTTTTTTTGTAACTTAAACTGCATGGAAACAATTTTTAAATGTTTTTAATTCCAATATTAATATTAAATTAAATTTGATTAAAATAAAATTATGGCGGACTGCGGAAAAATGTGTCGAAAATCGTTTTTTTTATATTTTTTTTTATCGTAAAACAATTTTGTCAATTAAATTATTTTAGAGCAACAATTTAACAATTCTGGTACCTGCGAGAACTGCCCACAAGTGGAAGAATACATTAAAGTTTCAAAGCAATCGGTTGGATAGTTTGGTCTGTAGAATGTTTACCGTTCTAGAAAATGACGTTTCGAGAAAAATGCGTTTAAAATTTCAAAAGCTGAATTAGTCGCTTTAGGTGCGTCTGACTGCTACTTTTTATACCCGACACACTCTGTGTCGAGGGTATATTGCGTTTGTGTGGTTGTGTAACACCCATAACCAGTCGAGCTAGATCATACAAAATATATATAGAATCACCAGGAGATTCGATTTAGACATGTCCGTCTGTCTGTCTGTCCGTCCGTCTGTCTGTCCGTCTGTTTGTATACAGCTTTCTTATTGAAGGAGTTGAGCTATCTTGACGAAATTTGGTACGCGTACTCACGGCAACATGAGTAAAAAACGAGAATAGACCCGATCGGACCATTTTTAGGGGTACCTCCAGTACTAGGGTCTGTTACGAAAATCACAAAAACTGCTCTAAAACCAGAGTTTTTCAAGATATTTTGATGAAATTTGGTATTTGAACATATTCAAAGGAAAGTAATATGATTTAAAAAATTGGAAAAGTGGGCGTGGCAGAAGGGAGTTTTTCGAATATTGTCTCTTACACCCAAAATTCAAATGGGACTTGAACGAAATTTGGCAGTTATGCTTCCTTTGTAGCCATAAACATGCTCTCAAAAATTTTTTTTTGGTAGGTCCATTATTAAGGGTACCTTCAGTAACAGGTTGGCTGATAAGTCCCCGGTCTAACAAAGAAAAACACATTTTTTTGTCAAAATTCGTTTTTATTATTCAACATAGTTCCCTTCAAGAGCGATACAACGATTATAACGACCTTTCAATTTTTTGATACCATTTTGGTAGTACTCCTTCGGTTTTGCCTCAAAATAGGCCTCAGTTTCGGCGATCACCTCTTCATTGCAGCCAAATTTTTTCCCTGCGAGCATCCTTTTGAGGTCTGAGAACAAGAAAAAGTCGCTGGGGGCCAGATCTGGAGAATACGGTGGGTGGGGAAGCAATTCGAAGCCTAATTCATGAATTTTTGCCATCGTTCTCAATGACTTGTGGCACGGTGCGTTGTCTTGGTGGAACAACACTTTTTTCTTCTTCATATGGGGCCTTTTTGCCGCGATTTCGACCTTCAAACGCTCCAATAACGACATATAATAGTCACTGTTGATGGTTTTTCCCTTCTCAAGATAATCGATAAAAATTATTCCATGCCCATCCCAAAAAACAGAGGCTATTACTTTGCCAGCGGACTTTTGAGTCTTTCCACGCTTCGGAGACGGTTCACCGATCGCTGTCCACTCAGCCGACTGTCGATTGGACTCAGGAGTGTAGTGATAGAGCCATGTTTCATCCATTGTCACATATCGACGCAAAAACTCGGGTGTATTGCGAGTTAACAGCTGCAAACACCGCTCAGAATCATCAACACGTTGTTGTTTTTGGTCAAATGTGAGCTCGCGCGGCACCCATTTTGCACAGAGCTTTTTCATATCCAAATATTGATGAATGATATGACCAACACGTTCCTTTGATATCTTTAAGGCCTCTGCTATCTCGATCAACTTCATTTTACGGTCATTCAAAATCATTTTGTGAATTTTTTTGATGTTTTCGTCGGTAACCACCTCTTTCGGGCGTCCACTGCGTTCACCGTCCTCCGTGCTCATTTCACCACGCTTGAATTTTGCATACCAATCAATTATTGTTGATTTTCCTGGGGCAGAGTCCGGAAACTCATTATCAAGCCAAGTTTTTGCTTCCACTGTATTTTTTCCCTTCAGAAAACCGTATTTTATCAAAACACGAAATTCCTTTTTTTTCCATTTTTTTCACAATAACAAAAGTTGCTTCACAAAAGACGCTCTATCTCACAAACTAATTGACTTACAGACGTCAAATTTTGACACGAATCATTTGAAGTTTGCCACTATATAAAAATAATATGCATTTAATACTAGCGACGCCATCTATGTGTCAGACCGGGGACTTATCAGCCAACCTGTTACTAGGGTCTGTCATAAAAATCCCAAAACAGCCTAAAAATCTGACTTTTTCAAAATATTTCAATGAAATTTAGAATTTGAGCGTATATTTAAGCCTCCGATTTGAATTGCAAAAAAAGTGGAATAGTGGGCGTGGCAAAAGGGCGGTTTTCATGAAGAAAATCTAAAAGTCGGGTCGGTATATGGGGCCCCTAATGGCCTTAAACACATCTTGATATTAGAAATTATTTGAACATGTGTGTCTGTGTCGGGTATTCTATTGTCAGGCTCGCCTGACTATAACACCCTTACTTATTTAATACTAGGTGCTTCGGTCTCATTTTTTCAGCAGCATATTCTCAACAAGTTTAACTATCGAAATATGAAAGAAAACAAAGAAAAATATCCCTCGAAGCTTTCTCTCACAAAGTCGTTTGAGCTTCATGTCTTCAAACGAAAAAGCTGTCATAAAAAATGGTTTTCCCGAGGACTTTCCTGAAAAAGTAAGGCGGTGGATTTCTCTAGAAAATGTTCATAATTTATTTTTGAGTAAGTTGACTCATTGATTTCAAAGTATGTACAAGGACGGCGTTTTTCATAGGCTAAAAGCTTATTCATTCAGGCGTGTATGCGTTTTTTTTTATTATTGTATTCAAAAGCGAACGCGGAAAACGAAAACATAACAACAACAATAACAACAACAACAATGAAAGCTGCCAACAGGCGGGAAAAGCGACGCTCTTTAGTAAGTTTAGTAAGGACCCACGGCTTTGAAAGTGATACGTGGCACGTTGGCAAGGAAGGGGGAAATGCAGGAGTGGGAGTGGATCATATGCCCCTCCCCCCCCGTATTTTTAACGCTCGGTCGAGCGGTACAAGGACAAAATTAATTGTTGAATAATTGAAATTTTATTTATATTAGTTTCCTCTTTGCGAGCGTGGATACGGATTTCCTTTTTCGCTGGAGTCTTCCTTTCTGATTCGAATTTGTCGTCGATTTCGGCAAGTTTGTTGTTGTTGTTGTTGCTGCTGCTGGTGCTGCTGTTGCTTTCGAATTACAAATATTTACTCAAAAAGAAATTGAGATTTTGCAGTCGGAATTTTCGGTTCTGTGAGGTTTTTCTGCTTTTGTGGTTATCAATGATGGACCGTTGGTTGGTGATGTTGTTGTTGTTGTTGTTGCCAGTGAGTCGTCTCACTTTTTGGCGATATAATTTTCTTTGCTTTTCAGCTTGAATGACTTGACGCTCATTAGGGTTTTTGCGGGGCAGCTGGGGGTCGCATAAAGTGTGGCGGCGTCACTTGCACTAGAACTCAGTTCACTTTTTAACGAAAAAGATATGAAGAGAACATTTTGTCTCCCTAGAGAAATGAGATGAAAAAAATTAATTTTCTGCTCAGTTGAATTGAAAAGTGAATTCTGGGTTTATCTCAGAGTAAATAAAGGTGAAAAGTTTTTTTTTTTCTTGATTTATTTGCAATGGATAATTTTGGCTCATCTGCCTTTTCGACATTTCGACATTTCGCGTTTTCTCGATTTTCTTGTTTTTCCTTTCATTCAATTATCAGATTGTCCTTATTTTCCTTTAATCCTGTTAAGTTTTAGGCCTTAATGGACTTTAATTTACTCATTTTCTATCATCTTACATTGTTTTCGGATCGCTTTTGTTCTCTTAGTCTTTCCTCCGATCACTTCAATTATTTGCTCCTTTTTTTTAGATTTTGATCTGTTCTGGTCGCTGAAATTGTTGTTTCTTTCCTGCTTGCCCCTTCTTGTCTCGCTCTGCTCAATGTTATCTAATCTTCTCTTTTATTTTCTTCTCTTTTCTTTTCTCTACTTCTCTTCTTTTCTTTTCTCTTCTCTTATCTCCTCGCTTCTCACCTACTCGTCTCTCATTTCATCTGTGATTTTCTCTTCTCATTTCTTTTCTTTTCTTCTCTTCCATTTTCTCCTCTTCTCTGCTCCTCTTTTTTTCTCTTTTCTCTCCTTTCCCCAATTCTAATTTCTTCTCTTCTCTTCTCTTCTCTTCTCTTCTCTTCTCTTCTCTTCTCTTCTCTTCTCTTCTTTCTTCTCTTCTCTCTCTTTCTCTTCTTTCTCTTCTCTTCTCTTCTTTTCTCTTCTCTTCTCTTTCTCTTTCTTTTCTCTTCTCTTCTCTTCTTTCTCTTCTCTTCTCTTTCTCTTCTCTTCTCTTCTCTTCTCTTGTCTTCTCTTGTCTTGTCTTGTCTTCTCTTGTCTTGTCTTGTCTTCTCGTCTCTTCTCGTTCCTTTTTTTTTAAATCTCAACTCCTTTCAATTTTTACGCGCTCTTTTCTTATTCTACTCTTTCGCCTCATTTTATTCCCTTATTCGCTTCTTCGCTTCTTTTCTTTTTCTCTCATCTCTTCATTGTGCGATTCGTCTATTCTCTTCTTCTAAAAATGCTCTTTAACACCGATCCTTGATTTGATCGCAAAAAATATCCTTGTTTTTTTTACCACTAGCAGTTCGATCCCTTCAATCCTCTTTCAATCTGAAATGCCCTTGCCAACATTATTTGCGCTATGAAAATCACAGCTACTAGAAACATGCTTGCTCTTTCCTTCGAACGACCAACTAGCTTCCGAGCTAAAAGACAAACAACACTTTTCGCCATTCCAACGTGTCGGTAAATCATAAAAGCCACAGAGTCGAGTTAATGCATAAAGCTTAACTCGAAATGGATACGAGACAAAGTCACTTTTTCTGATTACAATCCTCGCCATAAATGCCACTTCATAGCGAGTCGACACGATGACTTGTCATACTTTATTATGAGGCGAGCCGTGCAGGCGGCGGCAACGTCGGAGGCGGACGCAGAAGCGAGAGTGCTATGATAATAATTTTCATTTTTACTTCCTTCACTTCACTTGTCATTTATAGCTGGTGAAGAAGGTGTGTTCATGAATAGTTTGAATGGTTTATGCAAGCCAATGCAAATCAATGAGGGTGGTGGTTGAAAGATGGAGGAAAATGGCCCCATCGGAAAATTAAAAAACTAAAATTCATGACAGCTCAGAAATTCATGGAGAATAAACTTAATTCTTCTTATTCAATTGCGGCTCGAATGCTTTAAATGGACTCAGCTAGTCAAGAGGATATGCGAGCCCATATACCTAACTTGAAGATGGATCCTGATGAAATACATATAAATCTGTCAATATGATTGGAGATACCAAAATTCAGTGTTGAATCTTATCCTTAACAGACACAGAGAAAAGAGGGATAGATAGAGGCAGATGGAGAGCGGAAAATGGTAGATATTGAGAGGCAGAGAAGCTGTAAATCCAATTTTCTCAAGATGTTTGATTTTCACAATAACAACAAAATCTTTTATTGCTCGCGAATCTCCGTCAACTTTCAATTTTTTTTAGAATTTTTTTCTCCCCTTTTCTTCATTCTTGCTTCATAAAACAAAATGCAAGGATATTATGAAAAATGCGAACGCAACGAATATCCATAATTCGTTTTACTGACTTATTGCAGTTTTCATTTTGCAACACTTGCGTTTGTTCTCCTCTTTTCTCTCTCCGCGTCTGCAACAAACGATGGAGTCAATGTTGCTTCGGAATTTGAGTTTTTCACAAAAAATTTGCACACTTCTGTAAAATATGAACTCGTAAAAATGAAAAATGTAAGAAAATGTCATTGTATGTATGCGAAAGTTAAGGCAGGAGCAATAGAATGCGAGGGAGGGATAGAGATAGAGAGAGGGAGAGAGAGGTTGTGAGTTTAGGCGAAAGAGAGGGAATATGTGCACGGTGCATGCTAAGGATTTTTGATTGCATTTTCTTTTAATTAAATTAGCTTTTTTATGAGGTTTACGAGTGTTTCGCGGCACGTTTGGTTTCAATGCCGTCACTTCTTGCCGTTCGAATCATAAAAAAATGTCAAGAAAACCATAAAAACAAGAAAAAATTAACTCCATGAGAAGGAAAAGAGTACAGGAAGGGTGACAACAGGAAAAAGGTGCAAAGAAAAAACATGAGTGAAAAATTCTGAAAAATTTAAGCTGGAGTGTCTTTAAAATAATCGAATTTTTATGAGCGACACACTCTGTGTTTGTGCATATGTTTTAGTTTTCGGTACCTAGTATTGTAACTCTTTCCTTCAAGGAAGCAATATGCCCGTGATCATTGAAAATTAAAGGTTTATGCTCTATTCAATAATTCTTATAAAAACACTCTCTCTTTAACAATCTCTCTTTCTTTCCGAACTTCTCTCTCTATTCAAATTTTCTTTCCATTTGACTCTCTTTTCTTCTCTTCTCATCTCTTCTTCTTTCTAATCCTTTCTTATCCTTTCTTATCCTCTCTTGTCCTCTCTTATACTCTCTCATCCTCTCTTCTCTACTCTCATTCTCTTCCTCTCTCCTCTTTCTTCCTCTCTTCTCTCTCTCTTCTCTCTCTCTTCTCCTCTCTTCTATCCTCTCTTTCCTCTCTTCTCTTCTCTCTTCTCTCTCTCCTCTCTCTCTCTCTTCTCCTCTCTTCTCCTCTCTTCTCCTTCCTTCTCTCTCTCCTCCTCTCTTCTCCTCTCTTCTCCTCTCTTCTCCTCTCTTCTCCTCTCTTTCCTCTCTTCTCCTCTCTTCTCCTCTCTTCTCCTCTCTTCTCCTCTCTTCTCCTCTCTTCTCCTCTCTTCTCCTCTCTTCTCCTCTTCTTCTCTCTCTCTTCTCCTCTCTTCTCCTCTCTCTCTCTCTCTCCTCTCTTCTCTCTCTCTCTCTCCTTCTTCTTCCTCTCTTCTCCTCTCTCTCTCTCTTCTCCTCTCTTCTCCTCTCTCTCTCTCTTCTCTCTCTTCTCCTTCTTCTCCTCTCTTCTCCTCTCTTCTCCTCTCTTCTCCTCTCTTCTCCTCTCTCCTCTTCTCCTCTCTCTCCTCTCTTCTCCTCTCTTCTCCTCTCTTCCTCTCTTCTCCTTCTCTCTCCTCTCTTCTCCTCTCTTCTCCTCTCTTCTCCGTTAATATGCTCTCTTCTCCTCTCTTCTCCTCTCTTCTCCTCTCTTCTCCTCTCTTCTCCTCTCTTCTCCTCTCTTCTCCCTCTTCTTCTCCTTCTCTTCCTCCTCTCTTCTCCTCTCTTCTCCTCTCTTCTCCTCTCTTCTCTCTTCTCCTCTCTTCTCCTCTCTTCTCCTCTCTTCTCCTCTCTTCTCCTCTCTTCTCCTCTCTTCTCCTCTCTTCTCCTCTCTTCTCCTCTCTTCTCCTCTCTTCTCCTCTCTTCTCCTCTCTTCTCCTCTCTTCTCCTCTCTTTCTATTTTTCCCCTCCTCTTGCTTTATTTTTCTCTTTATCTTCGTTTCTGACTCACTCTCTCAATCTTCTGCTCACAATCTTCCTCTCCCACTCTCTCAATCTCTCTCTATCACTTTCTCTCTCACTCTCTCACTCTCCCATTCACTCAATCTCTCCTATTGTGAAACTCACTCTTATTCTCACTTTCTCTCAATCTCTCTCTCTCTCTCTCTCTCTCTCACTTTCTCTCAATCTCTCTCTCATCTCTATCTCTATTTCATTCTCCTACTCTTAATTAAATATCGACAAATAAAATGCCAACCTCACTTTCCACCTCTCCAAATTACTTCTTTCCCTTCATCATAGTCCATTTTCATATATCACGACATCGAATTGGTTTTTTTGGCTCTGGATCATCACGACATTTCGAATTTATTATGAAGATTATCAATTAATTTTCATGGAGTGGCAAATAAAATATTGTACATTGCACTCAAGAGACAGGGACGTGTGTTTACACAAGTCATGATAGTCCTTGTGACACGCACTCACTACGATCTACACCCTCGCCGTAACGACGTCATATCACATCGCATCGCATCGCATCACTTCATATAACCTCGTATCACGTACTCGTATTAGTAGTGAAATTGATGATTTTCGTCTAACTCGCTGATGAATAAAAGGAGGCGATGCCAACTAAAGTCATTTCGTATCGAATGAAATGAAATTTGTTTCAAAGCATAAACGATGGCTCCTTTAGGTCTTGGCATTACCCAAAAGAAAGAAGAAAAACTGACATTTTCCTGTTCCTGTTTTCCGTTGCTTCCTGCCGCAATAGTCAGAGTCACACTCAAAGAGTCAGAGTCAAAGTCATAGATTCACAGCCTCACAGTCTCGAGGAACACAGTATTCGATGGTTATTTATGGTTTATTTGCGATTATATTAAATATTCATGCGTATCGTCGCCTAATGACATATCAATAATTAATGCCTTCGCTCATATTTGATGACTCTGATGATGATGCTGTCGCTGCGCGATGGCGGTGGCAACGAGCAGAATGGGTACGTTATGAGTCCTGAGGTAATGGATAGTAGCAACAATATGACATTTAGTTCCTCTTCAAGGCGGAGATGAAAAGCAATGAATGAATTGATGACAGGATGACGGGACGGCGCGCCGCGACGGGATGGTGGTGTGACGGGGTGATAAGATGGCAGGGTGAGAGAGCGACAGGATGAGCGACAGAACGGCAGGGGAAACGGAAAAAACTAGAAACATCTTCAAAATGATAATAATGGAAGTTCGCCTTTTATGACGTTCGTGAAATTTGGCCATCATTTCTCTACTTTTATAATTTCGTTAGAACGAGGATCACAAAAACATTTGATAAAATGGAAATTTTTGCATTTCAACAGAATTTTCAAAAAATTTCCAAGCACTTGCGCCAATGAATTAAGCTGAATTCAAGGAATCCACAGCATTCCCGGAGCAATAGGTTTCATTCCAAAATCATTAAAATGAGTTGTATTCATCCAGCACAAATCATTTCAGAAAAAATTTTATCATATTTCTCGTATTATGTATATGAGAGGTTTCAATTTGCTCGTTTTGAGGCTTAAAAGATTCTCAACAAATTTTGTGTTTTACTAAGTTAAGCCAAGAATTTTTTGAACGCACTCTATAATGTATTAAATACTTGACGAGTGTGCAGCGAAATTATGCTTGTTAATTTAATACGAAATTTTTTTTTTCCTACTTGTCAAGATTTTTGGCAACCCAATTATGGTTTTGAACGCAAAAAAGTCATCAATCAAAATCCACTTAATGGCCAAGGGAGCAGGGATTTTAATTCAGAACTACACTCAATGGGTATTGTAGGCGTGGCGTGGTAGAGAAAAAATACATTAAAAATTTTATCATTTCCATTACTTCGGAAAAAAGTCATTAATATTCGTAGAAATTAATGTTTATCAAGGCACATGGATTGAAGTAATTTTGAAAATATTAATTTTTTTCTTTTCTATTTTGTTCAGCTTTATTTTGAGTCTCAGAACAAATTGACCGAATTTAATGAGTCTTAGAATTTCGACTGACCGATCGAGCTTTGATAATGGTCCTTTTTTTTCTTAACTCAATTTTATTATTGCAACTGTGAAATAACATTAAGCAACATTTTTGTATAGAAATTTCTGGTCCTTTCTATATGAACTAAGCATCAAGAAAGTGCCCATCGGTGCTGCCTTGTGAGTATAATTTTATTTGAATCTTAAGATATATATAAAAAACCAATTTCCTATATACATACATACATGTATTCTAAGTTGATGGAAGTGTCATATACAGACTACCCTTAAATCAACCCGCTTATTACCGACCGCCGGCTAGCCGAATTTGATGGCATAATATAACCGGTACGATTTGGACCGGTCAAAGGCCAGTCCTTCTTAGAAAATTGTCCGGCTCACTACTGCAGGGCAATGGTACATTTCGATCTTGATGTAGTTGTTTGTTGGTGACGTAAAACGGGAATTTTGTGATTAAACGCAAGACCTTCGATTGGAAACGTTATACTATTTCTAAGTATGTTGGATTTTGCTGCAGTTCTCCATGCTTTGCTGCAAACCATAGCTACTTATCGGTTTTAAGATAGTCTTGCATATACGGAGTTTATTATTTAAGTGTATTTTTGGATTAGCGGTTGATAAGGCAGTCAACCTTTCTTTGTTTATTTCCCAGAGCAGCTCTCTTAACGACTAGGTGTTTTGTCCATGCAATTAAGTCGACTCTCTAAATATAGTCCCAGATATTATGCGTCGCTTCATTGTTTTATAGAAACTCTTTTAATCTGTACTTGAGGACATCTATATAATGCCAGGTTGAAGAAGTAACTTGCACTAATTTTGACTCATTTGGTTTTGGTTTTCTACATAGACAGCCAGTTACTTTATTGGGTTTATTGCAGCTTGCATTTTCAGGGAATCATGCTCTGGATTAGTATCATCGGCCAGTATTGCAGTATGATCGACGAATGTGCCAATCATTGCGCTAAATGATGATGGTATGTCAGATGTGCACAGCAAATATAAGATAGGTCCTTAGACACTTCCTTGGAGGACTCTAGCTTGTGTTTTGTGTAAGTCGCTAGATTCGCTACATTGGCTTACATAGAAATATCAATCGGATAAGAACGACATTGATAATATGTAGAAATTTATAGGGTTCATCTTTTCCCATTTACAGAGTAGTCCCTTTTGCGAGACTTTGTCAAAAGCCTTGGTTATGTCGAGGAAAGCAGCTGTACAGTACTGCTTTCTGTAAAAAGTCTATGAACCTGTTCGATTGTGTCCTGTGTCCTTTCCTAAAACCATAATTGTATTTTATTCATAACTTCTAACGAATATACACTCAAAACCTTTTGTATCTCATATCACTCAACCACTCAAGAGATTTGAGAAAACTCAATATTAATTACACAATAAAAATGAAAACTGAGTACAGTCAACTTAATCAAGCGCTAGTTTCTCATTCATGAAATAAAACAAACAAAAATTGTTGCACGATTTTCATGAAAAATTACACTCTTCCCTTAAAATTTCAATGCAATTTAATGTCATTAGGACTCCATTAGCAATTATTGACTCGAATTGATGAAATTCAATTTGAGCGTAATTGAGATACAAGAATGAGTTTATGAGATATTCGGACGGAAGAGAAGCCAATGGAAAAGAAGTGGAATAAAAACACGAAAAAGTGCTCACAAAACGAATAAAATGTAAAAAAAAAAAAAAAAAAAAACAATATAAGAATAAAATAAAACGAGTGAAGGAAATTTTTTCGTAATTGTATGATTCAATCATTGCGTGCACAAGAAAAAATTAAAGGGCCGGTGGAAGCTCTTCGAAGGCACCCTTGCCCGAAGCGTCGGGGAAAAAACTCAATTTTTCTGCCTGATTTCGATAATTTTTCGATTTCTGTGTGCTTGAGCTAATCGAATAATTAGTTTAGGTATTCCACAATATAACAGCAACAACAAGATAGTGAACCCGAGGGGGAAAGGGCGAAAGAAAGAACGAACAAGGCGAAGGCCAGAACTTTTTTTTTTTTTGTCCTGTCGTCTTTGAGTGACCCTCGGCGGATTTGGCTTGACAAAAATTTTTCTGGCGTAAGAATTGGATTTTGTTTTGATGCTTGAGTGCATTAAGGACTGCTTAACTGTTCCCCTGTCTGTCTGTCTGTCTGTCTGTCTAACTGTGCGTCTGTCTGTCTGTCCATAATGAGGGTTGCGTAAAGGTTTTCTGCTTGCTCATGTGTAACCTGTGTGTACGTTTACATTTCGTATAACTTATTTAATCACCCTTCCTGGGAGCGTTTATTCATGTCAATGTAGCTGATTTCGAATACAGACAGTAAGACTTTGATTCATAAAAATAAGCATGAGTTTTGGAGCATTTTCTGCGACTAAATTTGTTAGGTGATAACGTTAAAGTTCTATAATTGCACTCAAGTGTATTGGCTCTCTATTCTGCCTTTTAGTGCATTTTATTTAAACCTCCAAATCCTACAGAAATCTTGTAAAATTTGGATACACCAAAGCATATAAGAAAGACTTTCAATTCTCATTCCACTCCAGTGTACTCAACTTTAGCCAACTCTCCTCTCCTAGAATGCAGCATACAAATTCAATTATTCCAACGAGCAAGCCAGTATGATGAGTTTAAAACAATAAAGACAAAAAACATTAACACAAAAAAAAAACAACAAAAAATGAGATGAGATGAGATGAGGAAAGCATTGCAGCGCAGAAACTTGCACTTCATTAGCTCGCGAAAGTTTCAGTCACTTTTGGGAATTTTTGTTCTTTTCAAATATGTTCAACAAAGCGCTCACGCTGGCTTTGCGCTCGATAGAAGGGGGAGGAGACAAAGAAAATATCCCTTTGAGAATGTCAAAAAATTAGGTGCTAACAAAACAATTTGCATTTTTAAGTTAATTTCAAAAGTTGGCAACAACCGGTTAGCTGCTTTGGGGGTAACAAGATATGCCAAAGTAAATGGAATGAGAGTGGCGAATGAGATTTCTGAAATGAATATGTTTCGAGACCGTGTTTTTGGCACAGCAGAAGCGAAGCAACAATTACGATTGTTTTACTTAGGTTGGGGGCTCGGATGAAGACTGGGCAAGGAACGTAAATGATCGAGGGACAATCAAAAATATGCCGGAAAATGGAGAGAGCGAGGAGTCGCTCTTAGAGAGAAATGAAGATATGTATATAAAAAAAGTAATGAGACAAAAAGATGTAGACAGTGACGAGCAAAACAATGCGGGAGTGAAAGAGAGAGAGAGAGAGAGAGAGAGAGAGAGAGAGAGAGAGAGAGAGAGAGAGAGAGAGAGAGAGAGAAATATAATAAATACGAGAAAGAGAAAAATTAAAAGCGAATGATCACGAGTAAGAGAGCGAGAAGAAATGAGAAAAGAGAAATTCAAAGACTGAAAAATGCAATGAAAAGATAATAACAGTGATGCGAAAAGAGAAAGAAAGTTGAGCAAATTGAAGATAATAAAAGAAACAGATGTTAAGAGAACGGACGAAAGAGAGAAAGAGAACGATTAGAACAAAAATAATGACATATAAAGAGAACAAGAGAACGAAAGAAAGGGAGAGAAAATTAAAAATATAACAGAGAAAAAGAAACGGAAAAATGACAGAAGGAGAACAATACACACATACACACACGCACACAGAGTGCGAGAGAGAGTAGAGAGACGGGAGAGAGAGAGAGAGAGAGAGAGAGAGAGAGGGAGAGAGATGGAGAGAGGAGAGAGGAGAGAGAGGGAGAGAGAGGAGAGAGAGAGGGAGAGAGAGGGAGAGAGAGTGGAGAGAGAGGGAGAGAGAGGGAGAGAGAGAGGAGAGAGAGGGAGAGAGAGGGAGAGAGAGGGAGAGAGGGAGAGAGAGGGAGAGAGAGGGAGAGAGAGGGAGAGAGAGGGAGAGAGAGGGAGAAGAGAGAGAGGAGAGAGAGGGAGAGGAGAGGGAGAGAGAGGGAGAGAGAGGGAGAGAGGGAGAGGAGAGAGAGGGAGAGAGAGGGAGAGAGAGGGAGAGAGAGGGGAGAGAGGGAGAGAGAGGGAGAGAGAGGGAGAGAGAGGAGAGAGGAGAGAGGAGAGAGGGAGGAGAGGGAGAGAGGAGAGAGAGGGAGAGAGAGGGAGAGTTAAAATAGAGAGGGGAGAGAGAGAGAGAGTTAGGATGGAATGGAAGATCAAAAAGAGCACGAGCGAAGGGAAAAGCAATATACACAATACAGCGAACGGAGAGTGATAGAGCATAGCACAAAGAGCAGAAGATAACATGACGAAAAGTGAAAAAAGTGATCAGCATGAAGGACATCAAGTATGAATGTCCTTAAAGTGTTCGTTTTTTTCTGTCTTCATGTGGAATCTCTCTTTACACCAGCACCAGCGCAATCAATGTAACTGTCACTTCATTAATTGCAATTACTGTTGAAAAACATTTTCAAAACATTTTCGCTTCAAAAAGTTTCTCAAAAAATCACAAAACTTAACAAAAATCTCATTTAACGAGTTTTTCCAGCCAGTAAGAATGAGAGCGGTAGAAACTTAGAGAGTGAAGACAGAGAGAGAGAGAGAGAGAGAGAGAGAGAGATGAGAAGAGAGAGAGAGAGGAAGAGAGAACGAGTGGGTGATATAAATATAAGTGCGTTTTTTCGTCTCATTAGAGTGGCAGAATGCAACTCGAGCAACAGCGAGAGTTCGCATGAGAGATTCGAGTGTGAGCGAACACTTTCAGTGGAAGAGGCCACATTTTTGCTCTCACTCCCGCTATCCCGCTCAATCGTGCCACTCATGAGCATTTAAGAAAGTTTTATCTCTTTTCGCTTGTGTTACGTTAATTAGTTTTGTTCCCCAAAGAGTTCTTAGCGCAAAATTCGCGATTTTAGTTCGCGAGTGAAAAAGTTTTTACCATTTCTTTTTTTTTTTTTTTTGGGTTCTCTTTTTCTTCTTCTTTGTTTTGCACTATGTATTTCTTTTGGTTGTAAAAAATTTTTGATTTTCAACAATTTTCCTTCGGAAAAACTTTTCTGCCAAATGTTCGGAATGTACGGCGTGCGAAATTTTCGCAATCAAAGTGAATTGAAATGTTGTACGCGGACGTTCTCGTCTCGTCTCGTCCTTATTGGTGGCGCGGCTGTGTGGGGACGGAGAAAAAACTTAACTTGTAAAAGGAAGCTAAACACTGAAATTCAGAAAGTTATCTCAACTGCTGTTATCGCCAAATATTTTTATTGACGACAAGCGACGTTAGCACTCAGATTTTCAAGCGATCGAGTGAGCGAGTGAGTGAGTGGCTGGCTAGATTGCCGTACGCTTTTACTCACTAAGCATTTTCCTGTTATTTAACGGCCAAAGTTTAATTAAATATACGCGAAAATATTAACGGTAAAAATGTTCGGAAGTAAACTCAAAGGTGCGAGAGTGTGAGTGAGTGGGTGAGTGGGTGAAGCAGCCCGAGGATGAGTGTAATAGTTAATGAACGCAGTAACGTATAGGAAATGAAGTTCTATTCGGATGCTCTTGGCTTTGCAATGATTAGACTCCAATAATGAAATTCTACTTTGAGAAAATTGCAACGTTTTTGTTAAAAGGACTGTTAAATAAAGGACTATTGAAAGTTTGTGAAAGAAAATTTTCGGCTAGGCTCATTAAATTACTCAAATTGAGTATGTTTTTCGCAATGTGTCTGGGTACTCATTTGAGCCCCTCTTCATTGATATGGTTTCTTATTTATGGATCTGTGAACACTAATTCCATAACTGTATTGCTTCCAAACTGAAGATTTCTTTCTCAGTAATAAGTGATTCGGCTCAAAGGTCCGGAGAATAAGTTATATTGAGAAGTAATTTCTTTTGTTTGAAACAACAACTCAATGACCATGTGAATACTCGATCGCTCTAGAAAATAGTTTGTCCTAGAAATTTTTCACTGTATTTAGGAAAACAATTTTTTTTCTCTTTTTACGAGATTCAAATCGAATCTGATGGATATATTGAAAGCATGGTTAAGCCCAAACTCGAAGCCGCCAATCTAAAAATTCTAGTCAGTGTAGTAACCAACAGTATTTACAGGCCTTTGTATGATTTTCCAACGGCTTTTTTATTGCTCGCAAATCCGAACTTCAAAGCGAACTCATTCAATGCAAATTTTTATTTAATGAAACCCCACTACCCCCCCATAGATCATGGGATGGGCAAAATGAGCAAAACTGCCTGATTGTTAGGCGATAGTCTGTCCCTCCCACCCCACATCATCATTATCACTCCCGATAGATTACTATCGCCTTTTTCAAATTAATACGCAATTATTTATTGTATTTTTAAATAATCATAATTTTTTATTGAATTATATTTTTACAGCGAAATAATTAAATTGAATTGCCTGATTTTCAAAAAAAAAAAAACTTGATGCAACAAAAATTGATGCAATTTCTGCTTTTGCTATTGTGTACTATAATCGGACGTAATTCTTAACTTAAATTATTTTCTTAACGAAATTATAAGAAAAGAATCTACGATTTTTTGTTATTACATTCTTTGCGTTGCTAATGGCATAAATAATTCGAACTTAGTCTAAAAGTCGTAACTTAATATTGTATTGGATAATTTTGTGTTTTCCCTGAAAAAATCAGTTTGAGAAATATTAGATAGTAAAAAGAAAATATTAATAATTAATAAAATTAAAATAAATAATTAATTTACGAAATTAAAGAAAAATTAAATCCATAAAGAGAACAAAATCGTATGAGTAGCAAAAAAAAAAAAAAAAGAACTCTTATCACAATTGCTTTGATGAGTGGGAAACGGACATTCGAGAAATTGCATTCGAAAAGAAAAGACAAAAAAAAAAAAAAAAAAACACTTGGAAATAATTATAATAATTTTCCTTTGTGCAATAATAATTTTGTTTAAGAATTTTTCTAATTATTTTGGAAAACACAAAATTTTGAATAAGAAAGCGATTCGGCTTCAATTGAAAGGCAGAATTACATTTCAAAAATAAAAATAAATGCAAAGCAAATTAAGCTAAAATCTGAAATTGGAATTAATTATAATTATAATTATAATTATTACAGAAAATTACATGAATCCATATACTTAATCTACAGAACAAAACGGTGAAATT
This sequence comes from Chlorops oryzae, assembly GCA_020466095.1. NCBI lineage: Eukaryota > Metazoa > Arthropoda > Insecta > Diptera > Chloropidae > Chlorops > Chlorops oryzae. The sequence continues at coordinate 157,299,276 of CM035806.1, read as the reverse complement.
GAAATTGCGTTCGATTGATTTTTAAGGAATATGCAAAAGAAAATGAATTGATTTCGATTAATTATTTATAAGTACATAGTTAAATAATTAAAATTTAATTTTTCAATTGAAAAATCAAAGTAATTAATTTCAAAATGTTGACAATTTATTTTTAATAATGGGATGATATTTTTATTTTAAATCTAGCATTGTGTGACTCTCCGACGGCATCAGTTCTTTTATTCTCTCCTGCAGTGTGTAGACGAGGAGTTGATGAAATATGATAACGTGTGATTGAATTTTTAGTTAGTGCTTATTAGAGTTGCTATGCGATTGAATTTTAAATCAGATTCGTCGCAATCTTGAGAAGATGTGGAAGGCCGATGGTGATGATTGCTGCGATGATTGACTCATTCAGTATGCTGCTAAAAAGATGAGCTAAAAGTTGATGAATGTTGGAAATAACAAATAACATTTTGTACGAGGATGAATCGTAGACAACATAAGTACTGCAATCCTTCGTGCCGTCGGCTTTTTGGTTTGAAACGTTTTAAGACAGTTTGGTTGAGATTTTTACCTCAAATCAATTTAAGTTTTTAATTTCTCATAATCGAAGTTAGTTACTATTTCTTCATGCATTTTGGTATTTTCCGCCGGATCGACTGACTGGTTGACTGACTGACTGGCTGGCTGGCTAGCTGGATGGATGTTCGATTGGCTTCGAGTGAGACTTCTTATTGACTTGGTTTACGGAATTTGCTGTTCTTACGTTGGGAATTCGTCATTGTTGATACCGTTATGCCATTTGCATCGACGACATATTGACATAGGGCATCGTAGACAACGCGTGCCAGAAATGCCCAATGAATTTCACGCATCCGTAAAATTTGCTGCTCCTTTTCGCGGGCCTTACGCAGCAGAGTAGCCTGGTCGGGTATATAAAATGCAACTGCCATTGTTTGTTCTTTTCTTTATATATTGTCTTTCTTTATTGTTGAATTTATAATATTTTTGCTTTCTTAGTTTTCCGTTTCGATGAATTTCACAATTAGTCTCGGTCTTTGTTTTTTTTTTTAATTTTTTTTTTATTTGTCTCTTTTGTCGTTTACTTCTATACTGAAATGACTCAGCTTTTTCGAATTCGTTTTTTTGTTGATTATTATAATTTTCTTTTTTGTTGCCGTTGTTTCTGGCGACACAAAACTTTCACGCAAAAATCTCGTCACTTAACGGTTTGAATATTTTTGGAATAAATGAACTCACAAATTTGCTGCCGACCTCTTCGCTTGACTTTTACAAACTGAATTTCTCTGAGCGGGCTGCACTCGCTTTTATAGGCGAGCGAGCGTTCGCTCATACGGGGTACATTGCTGTCTCTCTTTGGCTCGAAGTGTTCGTTTACAAATTTGATGTAAAGAGAGCACTTTTGTGCGTGCTGTACGTAATTTTGTGTTTTCTGTGTTCTCGCTCTTTCACAAGAGAGGCTTAGAGTTTTTGGGCTTTATGAGATAGGTTTGAATACAAAAAAAAAAAAAAAAAAATATTAAGTATATCAAAAAGAATAAAATAAATATTTTTAATGAAAAATTCACGTTTCTACGGAATTTCTACTGCATTATAACATTTTCTGGAAATATTTTTTTATTTCCCTGAGAGACTTAAGCAAAACTTTGAGGTCTGTGAGATAAAAGAATTCAATCAAAATTTTTACCGTTGCCGAAAGAGTTATCCCCCGTTATCGAAGGCGAATTTCTTGAAAATATGCGTAATATGATTTCGATAGCTCAGTTACTCTTTCGTCAAATTGCGGTGAAAAAGAAGAAAAACCAAAAGCTAAGTCGCTTCAGTTAATGATCTTTTAAATGACATGAAAACGAAAGTGCAATCATTCAATGAAAAAAAAAAATTGATTCAATCCCGACGCTTAATCTTTTGGAACTTTTACTCACAAACGATCATTTGAATACCTAAAAGGTAAGATAGAATAATGTACTTATGTATATGTAAACTGAACTCAATTTTGGGAGCTTTGAGAAAATTTGAATAAAAAGATAAAGTCAGGGATATAAGCGACTAAGGATCGCGGAAGGCAGCGCCCGATCCAGCCATTTCGCCACTCTCAGCAAAACCAATATTTTCCGTCCATATGACGGCACTGATAGGGTGTACTGTTTTCCTCACAGTGCCGCTCTGGGTATTTGCCCGGCTTGCCACCTCCTAAATCGTCGGCACGCGAGGGGAACAGGAAAGAAGAAGCTCATTTCAACAGCATTCCATTGCAAGAGGAATGCTATGAAGACAACAAACGAGAACAAAATCACTCAACATTGAGTGATCTTATGCTGAAGAGAACTCATTTATGTATGCAGTGTACTCTCTCCTTGCGGACACTCCTCTTAAGCAGACACCCCTCTTAAACGGACACTTTTCGGGAATTCTTAAGTATTCTTTCTTCTCAAATAGTTTCCTCTTAAACGGACACCCCTCTTAAACGGATATATTTTTCGGTCCGCTAGGTGTCCGCTTAAGAGAGAGTACCTATACTGAATTTCCTTCTCCAAATAACTTTTCAATAGATATTTTTTATTGAGTTGCCACACACAAAAAAAAAAAAAAAAAAAATCATTAACCTGTTCGCTATTTTTCTTGCTCACAATAAGACTCCTCCTCGAAACGAGCGCACTTATTTCTCTAATTCACTCTTTGGCCATATTCGTCGGGTAGGTAAACTCGAATATCGTAGCCTTAACGCAGGGTAAACGTACTAAAAGACTGTAAAAAACAACAACATCGAAAAACAATAATAATAAACGACAGTGAAAATAACAACAACAACAACAACAACACTTTGGATAGCAACAAAAGGTACAGTTAGCGTAATAAACTAATATTATGAAATTGAGCGTAGGAGCAGGTCGATGCCCCCTCTCGAATAATGAATTCCGAATTACGAAAAATGAATGACGAATGAAGAAATCCGAAATGTCGAAACAACCGTTATACACGAGGAAATGTTATTGCATGCATGTGTGTTCGTGTATTTTAAGAATGATTTAAAAATATTTCGAACATGAGTAATTAGTGTAGAGCTCATTGGCGTGAATTCGCAGAAAGTGTATAAATTATGCACGTTCTCTCCTCGTTCACATTGAAATGCCCTTTTGTGGAAACAAGGCGGAATTAGTAGAAAAGAAAAAGAAAAGAAAGCCGAAAAAAAAACAGCTAAAGACAACAACTAAAATTCATCACAAACGCACAAACAAAATACAACTCGACTGGATAATGTTGCTCGTAAGTAATTTAAGTACTGCCTACTTTTGGGGGTTGCTCCTTTATATTTTTGCTTCTATTCGCTTTTACTTTGCCTTTCAGTTGTTGCGAGGTTTTCTTCCCTTATAAACTTGGTCCTTTTTTGGATTTTATTGTCGATTTGTGTTATTGTTGTTGTCGTTGTGTTTTTTCTTCTTCCTTCTTTTCATGAATTTTCCTGCTTTTCCGGGTTTCCTTGGCGTCATCATCACCATCGTTTTATATGTTCGCCTTGCTTGCTTGCCTGCCTGCTTACGTTCTTTTTTTTTTTTTTTGTTTGTTTTTGTTTTTGCTGATGTTCTTTTTTCTTGGTTTATTTTGCTCAGTCTGCTTGGCCATTCTAAACGTTGTAGGCGTGGTTTCCAAAATGTTTTCAACTTCCTTATTGCCTCGGCTGAGTTGTTTTTGTTGCTGTAGTTTTTGTTATGTTGAAAAGGTTTTTTTTAATCTAATTTTTGTTAGCCTTTTGGGTGGAGCTTCGTGATTTTTTTTTTCCCGATCACTTTCGTCGGTATATGAATGCCACGTTGTTTGGCGGCTTAAATGAAGTGTGTGTGTGCGTGCGTGCGTGCGTGGATCTGTGTTTGTGCTGAGTGCCTGCTCGAAATGTTGTTATTGTTGTACCTATCTGGATTCTTCCAACTACCTCAATGTCTCGCATATTCGAGCGATGAGTCATCGACAATTATGTTGATGGGTGGAGCCAGCTCGTCTGTCTCTTTGAATCGTTTCGGTTTGGATATTGATTTTGTAAGCCTTTGAAGGTTTGGCTTGTGAGCTATTTATTTTTTGGTTGGAGAGTTTCAGAGATTGGTTTGTAAAATGGCTACGGATGGTAGGCGTAAATTCTTAATAGTCTCATCATATGCATTTGTATCTGTTTTATGTTTAAAATCCTTCAGTGATGTTTTAGTAAAATTTTGTTCATCAATTTGCTCCTGATTGGGCTATTTCTCTGTCAGTAAATTTTGCTTATAATTTCGCTCTTTTTTTCTCCATAAACATACGCAATTCCTAAAAAGTATCTTTACTGTATTCGATTCCTTCGTCTTAAATTTAGTTTTATAAGTAAACGAGGCTGCGATGTGAAGAGGAGGAAAGACCGAGACAGGCGAAGAAAAAAGAGTTTAAAAAAATGAGAGGGCTTTTGGGAGAGAGAGTGAGAGAGAGAGAGAGGGCGAGAGAAGGCGAGAGAGGGCGAGAGAGAGGGCGAGAGAGAGGGCGAGAGAGAGGGCGAGAGAGAGGGCGAGAGAGAGGGCGAGAGAGAGGGCGAGAGAGAGGGCGAGAGAGAGGGCGAGAGAGAGGGCGAGAGAGAGGGCGAGAGAGAGGGCGAGAGAGAGGGCGAGAGAGAGGGCGAGAGAGAGGGCGAGAGAGAGGGCGAGAGAGAGCGGGGCGGTGGTCGGGGAGAGAGAGGGACAAGAGATCGAGGGAGAGAGCCCGAGCGAGAGAGAGAGCGAGAGAGAGCGAGAGCGAGAGCGAGAGAGAGCGAGAGAGAGAGAGCGAGAGAGCGAGAGAGAGAGCGAGAGAGAGAAGCGAGAGAGAGAGCGAGAGAGAGACGAGAGAGAGCGAGAGAGGAGAGAGAGCGAGAGAAGAGCGAGAAAGAGAGCGAGAAGAGAGCGAGAGAGAGCGAGAAAGAAGCGAGAAAGAAGCGAGAAGAGAGCGAGAGAGAGAAGAGAGGAGAAGAGAGCGAGAGAGCGAGAGAGCGAGAGAGAGAGGAGAGAGAAAGAGAGCGAGAGAGAGAGAGGAGGAGAGAGAGAGACAGAGCGAGAGAGAGAGGAGCGAGAGAAGAGAGCGAGCGAGAGAGAGAGCGAGCGGAGAGAGAGAGCGAGAAGAGAGCAGAAAGAGCGAGGAAAGAGAGCGAGAAGAGAGCGAGCGAGCGAGAGAGAGAGCGAGCGAGAGAGAGGAGAGAGAGAGAGAGAGCGAGAGAGAGAGAGAGCGAGAGAGAACGATAGAGGGCGAGAGATATAGCGACCGAGATAGCGAAAGAGAAAGCGAGATAGATAGAGAGCGAGAGAGATTGAATCCGAGAGACAACGAGAGAGTGATAGCGACAGAGAAATATTGAGAGAGAGAGAGAGACTGCGTCAGGGTTTTTCAATGGTACAAACTATCAACTCGCCCAAAAAAAAAATCAAGCTTTGTTGTTTTTAAATCGTGCCTAATAATTGGCTCTTGGAAAGGAGAGCGCAACAAAATCTTAATTTTGTGGTACTTGGGGGAATTTTTTTACGACTCCTTTTTAATAAATTTTTTTAAGCCCCCAAAATACTATCCTGGCTGTGTACCTCGTCGGAATCTCGAGAAAAGTCAAAGACGAAATGAAATTCTTATAATAAAAAGAAGCAAAGTTCGAAGGAGATGGAAGTTGTAAAGTTCAGAGTGGGAATTGGAAGAGGGATTTTGAAAGAATGAAAAAGAATAGCGGCAAAAGAGAGAAAAAAAAATCAAATTTAGTTCGTACATAATATCTATAAATAATAGATAATTGTGGCACATACATACATAGCCTTACACATAAGATGTTAAATAAAAATTAAATATCATCCCTTCTCCCACAGCGTCACAAAGAGTTCACACTCTCTGCTCTTCGAACACCTTTTATCATATCACATACCGGGAAATTTGAATTGAAAAACATTTCAAGAGATTTGCATAGAAAAAAAAGCCTCTCCATTAAATTAAACTCACTTCGCTTTTGATTACAAAATTATGTGGGTCATTTGATATGCTTATTGGCTGAGAAATTAATCCGAGAATTTGAGCTAATTTAAGACTGAACTGAAAGGGTTGAAAATGCAACATATTTCTCTTTTTTTATTTTATTTTTTTATTTATTTAATAACAATAAAAAAGAAAATCTTCCCACACTTAGAGAAACGAACGAAGCGTTCGCTTAATAAGGCCCATTTTAACAAATTTTTATCGCATGCAATTGCGAAGGGCACTCAATATCGCATGCGATCCAAGTGCAATTAGCTATGCAAATCAATCCAACAACAAAATAACATGCAGGCGAATTTCATGTACGAATTTGAGAGCGAGCGAGTGAGCGAGTTGATTTATTTGATTGATCTCAACGATAATGACAGCGAGAGACTTAAACCGACCCGCCCTCAAGTGAATGTTAAGTAGCTATCAATTGAGCGACCGTAAGGATCTTTCCAAGTGGAATTAATGTTTTCAATAGATGCAAGAGAGAGGTAAATTAAAGGATAATAAATAATACAGGGCAATTAAATGTATGGGTTAGACGAAATACAGTCTGATGGAACCTTTAGAGAAGCCACATGTATTTGTTCGGCCCTGCTTATGTCACAGGACTACATAGTTAATGCTGAAAGCCCGTCCTGAAAGCAAGGACTCGTGCGTATCGGAGAGTCTATTTTAAAATCAAGAGACTTCTGAAAAATTCCCTCATATCGGTTTTTATAAGAAAATGCCGATTTTTTTGTTTTTCGTTTCCTACATTGGAAGTTATATTGTTATTGTTTAGAGAACACTCAAAAGTCTCACAAACCGGCATAAATGTTTGGAGAGCTGATACCTAAGCGATAAAGAAAACTTTGAATTATTTTAAATATTATTCGTATTTATTTTTTATAGCCAGAAAATGACAATAAGCTCTGTTTTTGAATAATTTGCATTTTCTGCTTCTTAACGCCTTATATCCCCGGCCTAGACCTAGGTCAGCTTTTCTGGATATAAATCGCCATTTCTTTAAAATTGGTCCACTGCTGACAGATCTTATACCCTTGTTCCTCACGCTTCAAACATCAATGCTTTCATCCCTATAGCGGTTCCATTGGATCTAAGCACATGCCCATACTATCGGAGTGTCACTTCTCTAATTTTTTCCATAACTCTGGAGAATAGCTTCACATATTTATTACTAATATGTAGTTGAAATAATATGGCAAGACAATTGTGTAGACCTTTCAAAAGAAACAAATTACTCTGGTCAATTGCATAAAAGGCTGATAAAATCTATAAAAAAAGCTGTTGAAACAGTTCTTGAAATTTCCTCAGCCATCGGAATATCTGATCTTTCTTCGGGATTTTGTTCGTTTTGAAAGCAAACTTATTCTGTGCTTATCCTTTTTATTTTTTAAATAGCTACATACATATTTAGAACGGCGATATAACGACTTTTGGCCAATAATTTCTTTTGATTGATAATGTTCTTACTCGTAAGTATGTTTTAATTTCCATTGAAAAAATTATTAAAATACAAATAAGTGTTTAGCCAAAAGTATTTTCAAAAGGAATTTTTTAATAGCCTAATTGGGTACATATTCCCAACTATTGCCTTTAGTCGAAACATTTCACATTCCCGGTTCTCCTTCAAGAAAGTAAAAAAAGAAAAGAAAACACTTGATGTTCCAACAGACATATGTACAAAGCATTGAAGTCACAGTTCATTGAAGTCATTGTGTGAATAATTTTGATCAACTGATAATGAGGATTTGAGTTCATTCCAAAGGCTTTCTTTTCGTTGTTATTTAATTTTTTTTTTTTTTTTCCTTTTTCATTTCATTGCTCTCCTTTTAATAAGTAGAACCCGAATGAAGCCACTGAAGAGCAATCGGAAAAAATAGCAACACAAATGCCAAATAGAACAAAAAAAGGTCTAAATTGATCGATAGTGTACTTAATGAGGCAAAAAAATGGGGATCATGGAGAAAGGGAAAGAACACAAACAATATATATGGACAGAAAAAAAAAAGGTTGAGAAGCGATCAAGCGGTAAATTATGAAATTGAAATTGAGTAAGGTTCGAACGTAAATCTTTCATTTCATTTGTATGCGTTGTCGTCGTCGTCGTCGCCGTCTTCGATTCTCTTTTGTTATCGAAAAGGATTAATGTAATTTTTGATTTTTTATTTGAATTTTGATTTTTTTTTTTGTTCTTCATTATTGTTGCCTTCTTGTTTATTTTCGAGAGATCTTGACGATAAGCAAGAGGGATTCTTAAGACGTACTTAACATGTTTATGCTCGATGACTATTAAGGCGATAGCGTGTTGAGTACTGCAATAGCAATCGATGGGATCCCTCGCTTATGCGGGTAATTATGCGTGTATTTTTTTTTTATAAATCATATAATGACAGTGCAAATGGGCGTGGCAATTCAAAAGTTGCGAAAAAAAAAATCTAAACAGAAAATATTTAAAATTACATAATCCTGCATGGGTATTCTATTATATTCACAGGAGCATACATTTTTTGAATGCTTTAAAAAGACAAAACGGAGGTATTCTCCATGTTACGGATTGAATTTCAATTCAAAAACTATAGTGTGAAACTCATAATATATCGATAAATGACACAAACATAATTTACACAAGATCTTAAGTGGTCGTCGTGGCTCTGGGATAGCTTAGGGGATGCGTACTATGCTTGTGATCCCAGGGTCCGAGGTTCGATCACCGGCTCAGGTGAAACTGAGTGTAATGTTCCAATGGTTTTTCAATAAATCGCATGTACATAAAAATACATGTACTCACCCAAACACAAGAAAAACACCTCGTGGTATCACAACGGGCCGGTATACGGCCTAATATATATGTATGTACATAAATTAGTGGTCGTTTCTAATATACTGTCCTAATATAATACGAAATACTAATAATATACGGATTAAAAGCACTTTCGAATCTTTAAGAAACCCGTTTTAAAAAACTAAAATCCTCCAAACCAGTGTTTCTCTAAACCTACGATCAATACTTAAAAGGTATTATAGCCTTAACCTGCCAGGAAAATATTAACTGAAATTACTTTTCCACTAATAACATTGCACGAAATGTGCTCGATGGTCTATAGAAAAAAATATATTATAATACTTTCGATGGGTCCATCATAATGAAAAGGTTAAGAACCACTGATCCGATCTATATGAATTAATCAAGAACAAGCTTAGAAATTCCAAACACGTCTTTAAACGTTTAAGAATATTGATGTGGGAGATTCAAAGAAGACACTCAAAAAAAAAATAAATAAATAAATAAAAAATAAAAAAAAATAAAAAATTAAAAAAAAGGAATTAAAATTTTAAAACAACAAAAACACTTATCAGCGCAAATAAAGAGCCATTCGGACAGACGAGTTTTCAAAGGAAAATATTTTTTAACCGCAATATGCCACTCGATTTCTTCAGTATTTACCGATTCGATATGCTTCACATACACATAAGAAAGCAGATGAGTACTGTGTAAAAGAGCTCAATGGGCGGGCTGAGATCTCATAACGAATTACCCAAAAATAAACAAAAAATAAAAACAAAAACAATGAGAAAAAGAACAACAACAAAAATGTACATACATACGTAGAGATATACCGAAGAAATGCAGTTATCGCGTTAACATGATCTTGACAGATTTGTCGGGAGACTATTAACCGAAAAATCTCTTTCTTCCCACCATTAAAATCGTATCGGCTTACCGACTGCAGCTTTGCGCATTGCGTACGACTGCGAGAAGTGACGAGTACCGTGTAAAGGGGGGCCGGCCGACGCGCATGCGCAGTAGTGGATACCCGCGATGATGACGCTGCCTCATGATGACTCATACACAAATAATTTAAAGTTGCGGCGAGACAGCTTCTACTTCTTCTTCCTCTTCCTCTTCTTCTTCTTTTTCGTCTTATTCGTCTTCACCTGCCGCAAAGTGTTGTTGGATCGGGTCTGACCTCTTTATGCTGTGTATTTAGCTTGTTTGTTCTGTTGTTGGTGTTGTTGTTCCAGCTTCAGCTTTTGCTACGCTTAATTTAACATGCATTGTTGTAGCTTGTAGTTTGTTGCCGTTCTCGTTCTCGTTGTCGTGGCTGTGGTCGTGGTCGTTGTTGTTAGCCCCTTTTTTGGGTTTCCTCGTTGAGAAGACGAGCAAGTCGACTGCTCGACATGCACTTAACTGATCGTTTGATTATTCTCTTGTAGCTGTTGTTGTTATCTTTTTATTATGATTATTGTTATTGTTGCTTAACTGTTGCCATATGTAATTGATGAATAGTTTCAGGGAGACAAACAAAGAAGCGGACAATCAGTGTATCAAAAGCAAAAAAAAAAAAAAAAATAGGAACGGACAGACAATAAGTTTTTTGTAGCTTATGTTACGTTAATGTAACGATTACGTGGAATATTTTAACGACTTTTTCTGTTTGTAGAGAAGCTGCCATTGACTGATCTGCAGCGATTTTTAATCGAAAAAATGACACGTCAGTTCAAAGATATTCAAAACAAGCTTAGATGAAGCGACAAAGGGACTTTGAGAGGGCGAGATGAATAGAATGCGTAGTAAAGATAATGACGATACTCTGATTTGGGTTTCTGGTCCTAATAGTGATGCTGAGGGAGTCAGAGTGGAAAGTGGTGAGAGGGGTAAAGTACAATAAAAGCTTAATTAAAGTAAAGTTCCAAAAATAAGGATTTTTTTTTTTATAACTCGCTATTAAAATAAAGATATAAACACGTCAGCATAGACGGTGACAAGAAGAACAGAAAATAAAAGATAAGAAGAAAGAAGAAAAGAGAAGAAAGAGAAGAAGAGAGGAGAAGAAGAGAAAAAAGAGAGAAGAAAAGAAGAAGAGAGAAGAAAAGAAGAAAAGAAAAGAGAAGAAGATAGAAGAAGGAGAAGAAAGAGAAGAATAGAGAAGAAGAGAAGAAGAATAGAAAAAGAAGAAAGAGAAGAAGAGAGAAGAAGAGAGAAGAAGAAGAGAAGAAGACTAGAGAAAAAAGAGAGAAGAATAGAGAAGAACAGAGAAGAAGAGAGAAGAATAGAGAAGAAGAGAAGAATAGAGAAGAAGAGAAGAACAGAGAAGAAGAGAGAAGAATATAGAAAAAGAGAGAAGAGAAAAGAAAGAAGAAGAGAAGAAAGAAGCAGAAAGAAGAAACAAGAAGAAGAAAGAAGAAGAAGAAAAAAGAAACAAGAAGAAGAAAGAAGAAGAGAGAAGAATGAATGGAAAAGAATCAAAATAAATTCGAGAAAATTAAAAAAATCAATAAAGATAAGAGAATCATAAAGTCTTAACAAATGGAAGAAAAAACAAGTAAGGGTGTTATAGTCTGGCGAGCCTGACAATAGAATACCCGACCCAGACACACATGTTCAAATAAGGGGCCCCATATGCCGACTTTTGTTAAATTTCTTTATGAAAAACGCCCCTTTGCCACGCCCACTATTCCACTTTTTTTGCAATTCAAATCGGAGGCTTAAATATATATGCTCAAATTCTAAATTTCATTGAAATATTTCGAAGAAGTCCGATTTTGAGGCTGTTTTGGGATTTTTGTGACATACCCTAGTACTGGAGGTACCCTTAAAAATGGACCGATCAAGGAAATTTTTTGGAAGGATGTTTAAGGCTACAAAGGAAGCATAAGTGCCAAATTTCGTTCAAGTCCCACTTGAATTTCGGGTTTTGGCGAACTATTTTCGAAAAACGCCCTTCTGCCATGCCCACTTTTCCCATTTTTTGAAATCATATTACTTGCCTTTAAATATGTTGAACTGTCAAAATATCTTGAAAAACTTCGATTTTAGAGCAGTTTTTGTGATTTTCGTAACAGACCCTAGTATCTAGAGGTGCCCTTAAAAATGGTCCGATCGGGTCCATTATGTTCTTACTCATGTCCCCGTGAGCACGCATACCAAATTACGTCACGATAGCTCAACTCCTTCGATAAGAAAACTGTATAAAAACAGACGGACATGTCTAAATCGAATCTCCTGGATACGCTGATCATTTCTATATGAGTATATATTGTATGGTCTATCTCGACTGGTTATGGGTGTTACACACAACCACACAAACGCCATATACCCTCGATACAGAGTGTGTCGGGTATAAAAATGTGGAATAGAAATACACGAGTTGAAAAAAATTGAAATTTCATTGTTGGCCATGGCAAAAACTGAACTCATGGGACAACTGGAGGAAGTCCCCGAGAAGAAAGTATTTTCGGTTAACGAAAATCATTAAATTATGAAGCATTTTCTTTCCATGCATTTCATGCGAACCGATTTTGATTGATTAACCCCTGCATATGAATGTACGAATTTTACGGTTCGTAAAAAGCAACGAGAAACTTAAGATTGAAATGCAACGAACTGATCAAAACTCTGACGAATTGGCAAACTGAGGATGACTTGACGACCTAAACACGCTAATGCCTTTCAGATTCAATTCATTTTTCCGCATTTTTCCACATCGTGGCTTTCTTGTTGTCAAACAAGAAACGCTGCATGTCATAAACAATTTATTTTATGAGTTTTTTTTTGTTTTTTTTTTTGTTGCTTTTTTGGTCCTTTCTTCCCCGTCTGTCGATACGTTTACTACTTTAGCAAACGATAAAAAATATTTTTCCTCAACTGACTTTGATTTAACGACATCAATATGCAAAGAAGCACTTCAAGGAAAGCCTCAACAGGACACTCTTACCCTTCTAAAGACACTCCCACTCTTCCGCCCTTCCACACTCGCTCTGACTTTCTTTCTATATCAATGGAATTTTAGCGAGCACCGAACTCTGAACTTATCAAAAACCATAAAAATCATTTTGCTGCATACGTTTTGAGCTGCATCGTAAAATGTTTTTTTTTTTTTTTTCAAAAAAGAAATCAGTACAAAAAGGTTGAAGAAAAAGAAAGTAACGGAAAATCATTTCTCAAGGGAGAAGAAGACAAAAAAGACTCCCCTTAACTCTTTAGGTTGTTGTTTCTCTTCTCCTTCTCTTTGTCCTTCTAAATTTCACAAGACTATGAGGCATCGACTCCGACTCCGACTTCGACTGGCACTGATGTGTCGTAAAAATGCTGCTTTTCTATGTTTTTAGCCATAAAATAGATAAAATTTGAATAAAAAGCTGCATTTTCAATATCTTCCAAAACCCTTTTCCCTCGCACACATGAAATTGGAGATTCCCTTTCAAATCTATTCCATCCCATTCTATTCCGTTCTGTTCCTCTTTCAATTCCATTCGTGTGTGTCAATCACATTTCATGTCGGAACGGAACGTCTCTCCTTTGCTTGCTATCATTTTAGCGAAATCTATAAGTGGTGCCATAAAGAACTATCAAAGAAAAAGGCTCCCGGAATTAAGCCAAGTTTTTCCTTCATTTTTATTCATTTTCTTAATTTTATGTGATTCTCCGTTTTTATTTTATTTCAGTCTTTTATGATTTTTATTACGCATTTGTAGTCACAATAAAAAGAGAAAAAAAATTGAATTATGGAATGGAGAGATATTACGTCAGATTTTTGAGAAAGTCGTTAGAGTCGGTCTCTAATCAAGCCTTAAACGGACATAGTTCTAGCTTCAACTTTTTTCTCTCTCGCTTTCCCGCTCTCCCGCTCTCCTCTCACTCACGCTCTCTCGATCCCGCTTTGTCTTTCCCGCTCTCTCTCTCTCTCTCCTGCTCTCTCTCCCACCCTCTCTCTCCCGCTCTCTCTCGCTGTCTCTCTCTCGCTGTCTCTCTCTCTCGCTGTCTCTCTCTCGCTGTCTCTCTCGCTGTCTCTCTCTCTCGCTGTCTCTCTCTCTCTCGCTCTCTCTCTCCTCGCTGTCTCTCTCTCTCGTCTGCTTCTCTCTCGCGTCCTCTCGCTCTCTCTCGCGTCTCTCTCCGCTCTCTCTCTCGCTCTCTCTCTCCGCTCTCTCTCCGCTCCTCTCTGCGCTCTCTCTCGGCTCTCTCTCGCGTCTCTCTCTCTCGGCTCTCTCTCGCTCTCTCTCGCTCTCTCTCTCGCTCTCTCTTCGCTCTCTCTCCGTCTCTCTCTCTCTCTCTCTCTCTCGCTCTCTCTCGCTCTCTCTCTCCTCGTCTCTCGCTCGCTCTCTCGCTCTCTCTCGCTCTCTCGCTCTCTCTCGCTCTCTCTCGCTCTCTCTCTCTCGCTCTCTCTCGCTCTCTCTCGCTCTCTCTCGCTCTCTCTCTCGCTCTCTCTCGCTCTCTCTCGTCTCTCTCTCGCTCTCTCTCGCTCTCTCTCGCTCTCTCTCGCTCTCTCTCGCTCTCTCTCGCTCTCTCTCGCTCTCTCGCTCTCTCTCGCTCTCTCTCGCTCTCTCTCGTCTCTCTCTCGTTCTCTCTCGTTCTCTCTCGTCTCTCTCTCTCTCTCGCTCTCTCTCGCTCCTCTCGCTCTCTCTCGCTCTCTCTCGCTCTCTCTCTCTCTCTCGCTCTCTCTCTCTCGCTCTCTCTCTCTCGCTCTCTCTCTCTCGCGCTCTCTCTCTCGCTCTCTCTTCTTCGATCTCCCCCACACGCACTTGGTTTCTTTTCCATATCGGTAATCACCTTTAATTAAAACTCAAACCGTAATTTGCTCACCATATTTTCACGCCTCGCATGCTCTCTCTCGGCTCATTAATTGCCACAAAACTGTGGTTGACATCAAGCCAATGCCACGACGAATCTAAATGATGACAACTGACTGCTTGCTCTGGCCCATCGGTCAGTGAACTATGTGATGGATAGAGAGCGCGCGGAGGAAAAAATTTAAAACAGAAATGCAAACAAATCAACCGAAATGATGCATTGAAAGCGCTACATCAAAAGGGTTATCATCACACAGCATCCAAAGGATCATCAACATAGCAATCGCAGATTTGCTTAGCGACCAATTTTCATTCTCACTCGCTCTTGCCTCCCACACCCTCACGCTCCTGCCTCTCATACACAAAAACACTCTCTCTTTCTCTCTCACATGTGATTTTCTTTATCAAATCGTATGCGGCACATCGTGTTGCTGCGGTCATCATGCGTCACTTGCCCCTGTGCAGGACTTAGAGACCTAAATTTGACTCTCTGTAGAAACAGAAAGCCAAAGGGAGGTGTTTTTTTTTTAGTGTTGCAGCGAATATTCGCATTGGCATTCGCAAAATTTGGCGATTATTTTTGCGAATATAATCGAAAATTGTTACATCGCCATTGTCTCAACACCAAAATTGCCAGTAGCCAACAATTTTTGCTTCGATGAAAACTCAAACAATCATCACTGAGGGAAGCGAGTCAGAGTCAATGTCTAAGTCCCGTTATAAATTCAACAACTCCATATTCGCATTCGCGAATGCCAATAAAATGACACTCGTTGCAACACTGGTGGAAATGAACCGTACATGTCTGTTGTCGTTTCGTTGGTTCTATGAGACAACAGTTGTCAAGCAGCTGTCAAAATTCGAATTTTTGTTTGTTTCAATTATGAGAAACCAAAGAAAGAATGACAATAAGCGTTAAACAATTTATCAAGGATTCAGGATATTTGCAAAAAAAAAAAACAGGATGCAATTTTACTGGTTCAAAGATAAATCAAAAGATAATCCCTAATGAGAGAGCAACAAAAGACAAACAAAAAAATTCCTAACGCCTTCAAGAATGAGTTTTTAAGTCGTCCGTCTAACTCCATTGGATTAGTTTAACGTTTCCAGATGACTTGCAAAACGGGATTTTTTCAAAACTTTCCCGAAAATCTGCAATAACTCCTCCTGCTCTCTTGCCAAATATATTCATAATAACTTTTGCTTTTTATAAATTCATTGCTCGATTTCTGAGATTTATTTATCTTAATTTTATATCTGTGGCAATGTGGAATAGTAGCTTAAGTCCAGATAAGCGACAAATGAGTTAATGGCTTTGGAGGTATAAGCACTCAGCCAGGACGCTAAGTTGCGTTCAATCCATTTGCAAATATCATTATTTTGTAAGAAGTTATTTGCATTTCATTTTTACCTTATGTATGTATGTACAAAGTATATTGGTTCTGCACGATGGCGATTGATGATAAGGGGGAGGAGGGAGTCTAAAATGTTCAAAAACCTGCAGACGTAATATGTATATGGACGGCCGCTTATTGTCAAGTTGTCCTCTCCATTACTGTAGGGGCAACAGAAATCTCAACTGCGAAACAAAAGATAACAAACCAATGAATAAAGTGCAAAAAGATAAAGGAAAAATTAGAGGATTTCATGAAAAAACAAAAAAAAAAGGAAACGAAAAAATCGTGAATTTTTCCGCCACAACTACTCGTTGATCTTGCCATTTCTCATTTGCCCCATAGTGGGTCTATTCTCACAACGGTGACGGCCATTTTCTGGAAGACAATCAAAAACGCGAAATCTCATTACGTTAAATTAATTTCCTATCGATTAAATACAAAAGCAAAAAACAAAAATTGAATTTTCCACCGAATTTCGTGCGTGCGTTCCCGAGGGCACTTGAGGAAATGAAATTCAATGGGAGGAAAAAAAAAAAAAAAAAATCAATACGAAATCCCCAACAATTTGCAATCGCTTCACTGTAGTCCAAGTGATTCAATAGCACGATATGTTGTATTTTGTTCGCTTCTTTTCAGTAGTACTTTCTCCGCTCCCTTTGGAGCGCATTTTGGCGTACTTTAACCCTTTTAAAACTGATTTGAAAGCAACGAGAGTCGCGTGCATAATTTTCGCGACACATGTGACCACGAAAGGACATTAAAAATATTTCTGTAAAATGCCGAATGGAAATGGGAAATTTTTGCTGTACAGCTGAACAAATGCGTAGACAAGTGTACAGATAATGCTCGTGTTCGAGGTGGTGGTGGCCGCGTATGTACATATGTATATGTGACACATGTCTATGCGTGTGCGACATTACTAATTGCGACCAATTTGTATTGCGAATGAGTGATGCCATTAGACTGGCTTGGCCAATTCGTTTCGTTTCGTTATGTTTCGTCCCTTTTTATGAGTTATTACCGAAATTCCTCGAGGGATTTTCACGAAGCGTTTATTAACGCATTTTCGCGAGCAATTTTAATAGACAAACGGCAGTCAGTCGTTGAAGTCGACGACGGTAACAACGACGACGAGCACATTTTATTGACAATTTTGGCGTCTAATTGTATTTCGGCGAGAAGAGGCTGCCTTTTTACACCCACATGGGTCCATGCATGTTTGAAATGATATGAAGAGCTAAAACGACAATGGTGGAGGCGTAGAGAGGCAGTGAGTTAACTACATATACATACACACATATGTATACATATGTAGAGACAATGAGGAAAAATCGTTGCTCGTAAACGCCGCTTTATTGTGGACATACATTATTAGTCATTTAATTGCGTCATTATGAGCAAAGTCGAAACTCTTCTATTCTTCAGTCCACTCCATGCTGCGGCACTCTGCTTCACTACGCTCGACTCATATTGTGACGTGATTACCCGCTGTATTTACTCATTTAGACAAGTCATTCATGTTGTTACATGTCATCGTTATTAGCGGTAGCCATAGCCATCGTCATCGCTACTGGAATCGTTGACGCTAGTTTAACCATTGCTGTCGCTGGCGTCCTCTCGTCCTGGTTGCTATCGTCGCTTATCCGAAATTTCCATTAAATTATTTATTAAGGCGCGTTTAGGCGTTTTAACGTTCGCGCTTCTGCTTCTGATTATGTTCCTTTTTCTTTTTCTTCTTCTTCTTCTTCTTGAAATGCATAAATTTTCTCGGGCAAATAATAAATTTCGAAACGTGTTTGGATTAATTGCTTTATGGGTTTTTAGATTCCACGAATTTATGACTTTCGCACATGGGCAACGCAATTTCTCTTCAATAAATTGTATCGAGCAAGCGAGATGAGATCGTGTGAGAGGAGAGCGCTCAAATGATTGTCTTTTTTTTTTTTATGTGTGCATGCTAAACACTGTTTGCATTGTAATTGCTCTCATTTATTCGATTCGGAATTTCAAATTTATGACTTCATTCAGTCGAGCGCTTAAATTTAAGGACAACAGGAGGGGCTAAGGAATTTCGAGATTTGAGACCGTTTGGTGTCATATTTTTTATGATAAATAAAAAAATGACTCTCAAAAGATTTCAAAACTATTTTTGAGAGGGATTATTTTGATCTAGAGATGATCTTTGAGGTACCCGGTACAAACAAGCAGCAGAAGAAGTTTTTCACTGATTTTAGGCGCATGCAGCAAGAAGGTGATATGATGATAACAGAAAATATTCGGAAACAACGGTGATGCACAAAAAGAGGAAAAGCGAGAAAAAGTTACATACATATGTATATCTTTATATAATTATATATATGTATATGAGAGATGTGTGAGAGAGAGAGAGAGAGAGAGAGAGAGAAGAAGAGAAAGAGAGAAAGAGAGAGAGAGCTAAAACTAAAGATGCAGAGCCAACACGTTGAAGGCAAAGACGAAGGGAATAGAAAGCAGATAAAAGAAAGGTGGGAGAAGGAGAGAGTGGAGGAGGAGAGCTGACGAGAAGAGAGGAGGAGTAGACAGGAAGAGGAGATATGAGGAGAGAGGAGGAGGAGAGAAGAGGAGGAGAGACGACGAGGAGGAGAGAGGTGGAGGAGAGAGGTGGAGGAGAGAGGTGGAGGAGAGAGGTGGAGGAGAGAGGAGGTGGAGAGAGGAGGTGGAGAGAGGAGGAGAGAGGAGGAGAGAGGAGGAGAGAGGAGGAGAGAGGAGGGAGAGAGGAGGAGAGAGGAGGAGAAGAGGAGGAGAGAGGAGAGAGAGAGGAGAAGAGAGGAGAAAGAGAGGAGAAAGAGAGGAGAAAGAGAGGAGAAAGAGAGGAGAAAGAGAGGAGAAAGAGAGGAGAAAGAGAGGAGAAAGAGAGGAGAAAGAGAGGAGAAAGAGAGGAGAAAGAGAGGAGAAAGAGAGGAGAAAGAGAGGAGAAAGAGAGGAGAAAGAGAGGAGAAAGAGAGGAGAAAGAGAGGAGAAAGAGAGGAGAAAGAGAGGAGAAAGAGAGGAGAAAGAGAGGAGAAAGAGAGGAGAAAGAGAGGAGAAAGAGAGAAAAGAGGGAGAAAGAGAGGAGAAGAGAGAGAGAGGAGAAAGAGAGGAGAAAGAGAGGAGAAAGAGAGGAGAAAGAGAGGAGAAAGAAAGGAGAAAGAAAGGAGAAGGAGAGAGGAGGAAAAGAGAGCAAGAGGAAAAGAGAGCAAGAGGAGAGAGCAGGATGGAAGAGAAGGAGAGAAAAAAGCCAAGTTTTGGAAGTCCGTGAAATGACAATAACTTATGTAAATTAAAAATTAATTGCAAAAATCCTTATACTAACCTTTTAGTCGATCGAAGCAAAAATGATTGAAAATTTCACAGTGGGGAAGAAAGTTTAGCGGGAAGGGTTGTAGTTACGGATTTTGATTTCTTCAGGTTCAGGAATTGCTCAAGGAGTTCGTTTTTTCTACTTCCCACAATATTCAAAGAATCTTCCGACTGGTGGAAATTCCATCACATAAAGATGCTCTTGATATGCACGAGTAAAATCTTAAAAAAGGAGCTCTTTAAATCTTTAAACATTCCTTCAAAATTTCTTGACAGAGCAATCTGCTTTTCCATCAGAAAACACTCAGCCCAATTGAACTTCTCCCGCTCATCGCTCATCCCACATACGATATCAACATTGTGGAAAACTAATGCTTGCTTTACGCATAGAGGAAAATTCAATTACGGGAAATCATAAATAACAAATCAGCTTATTAAAAGCGTTTACATTTGAAGCTTTGACTAAAATGCTTTTACCGCTCGAGCCCGCTCGCCCGCTCGCCCTCTCATCCAACCGACCGCCCACCCACCTATCTACGTTGATGGCAATGGCAATGGTGTGCCAAAGGGTGGCAGAGGGCGCAAAGGAGCGTATGTTGACACAAAAGTCAACAGAATCAGAAGACGAAATACCTTTTTTGCTCAACCCCCAGCTCCGCGCTCCGACGAGAACATAAAAAAGAAAAAAAAAATAAACCTTAATTTATTGCGTTTTAATTCATATGCAAATTTTTTCTCTCTTTGCTTTTTAAAGAAGAGCGTGCGAGAGGTGAAGGAAGAATCCATTTTTCCGCTTCTAATGTTTTTAGCAAATAATGAAAAAAAGATGAAAAGGATAAAAGTTATCCGTACATATGTATGAGTGAAAATATATTTCTTTAATGTATTCGGGTTGGTAAACATGGAAGAGGAAATGTTAAAGCAAAATTCATGAATGAAGTTATATCAAAAAAGATGCTTTTTTTTTTTTTTACTAATTTAGCACACGTGGAACCAAAGCACCGAAAATTCGAATATGATAAATGATAAGAAGATAATTTGGTGAGGAAGCAAGGACGAGACGGCAAGGTGAATGTTATTTCAAACGGAAATGGTTAAAGAGGGGGGAAACTGTGAGGTTGGCATTATTTGAGAACACTGAAAGATTGGCCAGGAAGGAAAGGGGAAGGACAGCTTAGAAATTTTGAGCACGAATATGCATAAACGTCGCGACTGGGATAAGAAAGCCGGAAAAGATCTTGAGAACGAGAAACGAAATGGGTGAATTAATGAAGCGATCAGAGCGATCGAATTTGATAGAAAAATGAGACGGAGACACTCGTGAGACAGAGTGGGCATTTTGTGAGCTCATCAAAGAGGAATAATTGATGAGTTACATGAAAATTATCAAGAGTACTGAAATTATCTGGAAAGATATGTATAAAAGGAAAGTAATGAAGATATTGATGTTATGACAGAAAGAGCTTTAATTAAAGAAGGATATTGCAAAAAAAAAAAATAAAAAAATCCTTTAACAAGCTTACAGATCAAGTGGAAATCAAATTGACCAAAGGTTGCCAAAGAGCTTTGAGCGATATGCATCGATAAAACTCGAAATCTTCGCACACACAAAAACATAACTCAACGTGGCTTCGTTTGAAATTGCTAACAAGATTTTCGCTTCCATTGGACACAGAAACGTAAACATTTTCGAATAAGATAAAAAAGCGAAGCGCACACACAAACAAACAAACGATGGAACACAAAAATCTCAAAAAAAAAAAAAAAAAAAAATTCGCAATTTTGCTAATCAAATTACTCAAGCTACAGATGCGAATCATACAGCTGCACTTATTCTCAAGCTGCTGTACGCACCAACGACTTGGGGAATGAGGGAAATCCGCTTTCTGCCATAAAAGCTTCTGCAAAACGAACAACATCATCAACAAGAGCAACAACAACAACAGCAACAGCAACTAGTTATATATGCGTATATATCCTGAAGCAGGATATCAAAAATAATTTGTTTGACAATAAAAGACGATAAACATTAAAATTATGTACAACGAACAAGACAAGAAGAAAAAAAAAAAAAAACACAAGTAAATCTCTCAGAAGCCCAGAAGTGTGGGAGACATCGACAAGGGAGGCAAGGGAGTCTGCGGAAAATTGGTAAAGGTAGAAAATTTTGTGAAAGTACACTTCATATCCTCTGTTTAAAGGGCATGAATGCGTGTCTCCTGCGTGTCATCTTCGAGTCGACATCATTGCGAATGCTTGTCCTGCCGCTGCCTGCAGTCGTCGTTTTATCAGTTTATGCTGATTTCATTTCTGTTTTCTTCTTTCTTTTGGGGATTTTTTATTTTGTTGTCTATCGTATGTCTGGCAAATTGCCGTGGGCATCCTCGCTGTTTTACGGACATTCCGCGCTTCTCCATTCGTTTTATTATTTTTTATTTTTTATTTTCATATTTTTTTTTTTTTTTTTGCTTTCTGGCGCTTATCTCTTTTCGGCATTTGAATATCCTTGGTCCATTGTCGCTTGTCGTAAATTTGTCAAATCGGCTAAGTTATTTGCTCTCCTTGCTTTGCTATTTCGATATTAATTGTAATTATAGAGGAAAAAAAAGGTGGCTTAGCAGCATAAGCGTACAATTCGAAGACGATGAAAGGAACAAAAAATAAAAAGGGGGGAGTGAAAACTGGAGGCTTCAAAGAATTTCCTTTTTTTTTTATAATATATAAAAATTTTTTTTTAATTCTAAGAATAATGGGATAAATATTTGCCTCATTGGGACTTGATATTAATATGAATACTTAATAATTGTTCGAGATTCGTTTCTTTTTCTTTTTTCTTTCCATCTTTTGTCCTTTGACAGTGCCGGTTTTAGCACTTCCAGCGCTGTGGGCGAGATTTCTCTGGCGCCCAAAAAACTCCAATTCACTAATAAGTTGAAAAATGCCTATTTTTATCTGGCGCCCAATCGTGCCCTATCCAAAAGCTGTGCTACTGCCATTTAATGCATAATTTCTTTTCCTAAAACCTATTATTTTTCAAGGATAATTCTCAGTCTAGAATCGCAAGAAAAACTACTGAGCATCCTTCTCGGATGAATGCGAATGCCAGACTCCTGGGCCCCCCCCAAAAGCGTACACTTCAAAGGCGATTTCCATTCCATTACTCATTCCATATACACCACACATATGTATATTTGCACATGCATACGTACATACATACATATGTATATTTACGGCCATGGAGTTTTATGCTCGTAAGTGTTCGTCTTGTCACCCCACTTACTAAACGATTGATAGCTTATTAGACTGCCTGCTTAATCCTCATGGTACACCTTAATATCCTCATAAATTTCGCGTATACAACAAAATCCTTCATGCATACCTCTCTCGCTCTCTATATATGGTGAGAATGCAATTTTCCAAATGCATTTGTAATTTGATGAAAGGCAAAGGACAACTGTAGAAAAACAGGATGGACGACAAGATTGAGAACGGACAATGGATGATACTAGGGGGTAGAAGATGACACGGACACGTAGTTAAGTGATTTCGTACGGAAATATTTTTGCGAAAGTCAATGGTGAATGGTGAATGATGAATGCAGTTGACTGGCAAGTATGCAATTAAAATTGCAATTGCATTCAAATTATTTTTGGTAAGTAAGTGAATATAGGTGTATGTATGTATGTGTGTGTGAGAGATAGAAAGAAAAAGAGGGGAAAGAGTATCGAAAGGACATTAAGGACAAAGGAATCGATTGGGTGTTTGAGTAAATCTCTGCATGAATTTGCCTTTTAAAATGCAAATCAGTTGGTCTTGTAACGTGAAGAAACGGAGAGAGAGAGAGAGAGAGAGAGAGAGAGAGAGAGACAGAGTGAGAGAGAGAGAGAGATATAGTGAGAGAGAGAGAAAGGGAGCGAGGCAGAGAGAGACAAAGACAAGAGTGCAAAAGGAAGGAGAGTGTGTGTAATGCAAGAGTTGAGTGCAAAATTTGACGCTTTGAATCAATTTGAATTTACAAATAGAGACGAACAGAGAAAATAGCCTTATACATTTAAGTCAATTACCTGAGCTGAACTTAAGCTTGTTTAGAAGAAGATTTGGCCATGAGCATCGAAATCTTTTAAGGGCTTTCAAGAACGGTTTGAGGGTAGACATATGTATGTATATAGAAGAGGGCTTGAAATAGAGTTGTTTTTTCTTTGTCCTAGTTTAAGGATTAAATATTGAATGTATTTTCTATTTATGTAGCAGAGCCTCTTTGAAGAAAAATTCTTGAAAGCGAATCAAAATGAAAAAGTGCCAGCAAACGCAGTGATCTCGAATGCCATTATGAAATTTTTTTAGTTATTAACATCCTTTAGAAATTTGTGCTAAATTCTTAAATTTATAACAAGAATGCATGCACAAAGCCCGGCAGCATAAATCCCAACTCTCATTTGCTCCTATGCACATGCACACACACACACACACACACACATCGTCGTGCACAACAAAGCATTCAGTTTCTACTTCTATCCACTAAGACTGGGGTTTTTCCCCCAATGAAAGCTTTTAATTGAACGTGCCAAAAATGGCTGACGGCTATTTTGTCGCGTGATTTCAAAGTGAAGAAAAAAAATTATTGCATACATTAAAGCGCATAAGAAAACAAGTAAGGGTGTTATAGTCAGGCGAGCCGGACAAAACAAAACCCGAGGCAGACGAAATTTTTTGAATATTTAAAAAAACAGACCACCAAGACCACGACCATTAAGAAAAAGTATTCTGGAGATTTTTAAGGTCCTCAGGAGCTCCATATGTCAATATTGGTTCAATTTCCATATAGAAACTGCCCTTTTGCCACGCCCGCTTTTGAAAATTTTTGTACAAATCTGATCGTGGGCATGAATATATGCTCAAATTGCAAAATTCATTGAAATATGTCGAAAAACTGTGAGTTTTGGGGCAGTTTTTGGGATTTTTGTGACAGACCCCAGTACTGGTGGTACCCTTAATAATGGGCCGATCGGGTCCATTCTCTAATTTGTTGTTACATATCTCCTCACCAATTCGTACACCGAAATTCTCAACTCCTTCGATAAGAAAACTGTAAATAGACAGACAGACAGCCAGACGGACGGACATGGCTACATCGAATCTCCTGGTGACTCTCATCATTTCTATATACACTGTGAGATTGTGTGGCCAATCTCGGCTGGTTCTGGGCGTTACACACGTGCGCACAACTGCAATATACCCGCGACACACAGAGTGTGTCGGGTACAAAAACAGTTATGAAACTTCGCAAAAAAAGCAGCTTAAAGCTTAAATTGTATAGAGCAGGGATCGGCGCAATAGGAACAATTTTTGTGACAGCCACTCACATGTATTGCTTACGCTCTTGTCTCAGCTTGACGGGAGCAGCCGAGCGTGCAATATCGAGATCGGGTATGCGGAAATTTATAGCTTTTCCCGTCAATTTCAGCTGTTTTAGGCTACTTCTAGCTTTTATTTTTAGCTAGTTTCAGCAGTTTTTGTTTATTTTCGGCTATTTTTAGTGGCCGCTCTGCTCTCACTCACACAATTGCATTCCAATTTTGACGATCCCTGGTGTAGAGTCAAAGAAAACGCCATAACATTTCAACAAAAACGAGAGAAGTTTTTGTGCGTTCTCAGAAAACTGATTGAGGAATTGATAAATATGTATACAGAAAGGATTGCATTGAAATAAGAAAAATGATAGCCTCTCAACCACATTTTCATTCAATGCATTTCGATGGCGTCATGGCTTTTTCTCGCTTAGCGCTTTGATAAACTTAATTAAGTTCCATTTCAAAGAGAAAGTCTTTGTATGTGCGTATATGTGTAGGTATTTGCTGGATATATGCATTTCGTATGAAAATCCATCCAAAAAACACAGCACGAACGGGCGAGGAGGGAAGATTTGGGAGAAAGCGTTACAGATTGCTTTTCTCAGAAATTCTTAATTAAAAGAGAGCCGTTCTCCGGATAATGAGATTTCTGAAAGATGAATGGCATATCAAAGGATTAGAAAATACGCTGGATTTTATATATATTTTTTTCATTTATTCACTTTTCTTTCGCAATTATTTCGTTCCATTTCGTTTCAATTGCACATTAGTGAATTGATAACGTAGAAAATTTAATTAGTTCAATGTTGAAAAGGAAGAGGAGCGTAAGCTTCCAAATGATAAATAATGCTTTTGGTATATTCTGAAGAGTCCTAATTGAATTGAACAAATGAAGGAGTTTGCGAATTCGGAAAAAAAATCGTTGAAACTCTTTCGAACTGAATTAAACTTAAATGTGAAAATTCCTTGGATTGAATGGATTTAATCTTATGGAAAAATGATGATCGTGTATATAAATAGTCAAATTATTGCACAGTGGCAGTTTTGGCTATTCGATTAATTTAACATTATGCAAAATTATCAAAATAAGAATGAGAAAAAACAAGTAAGGATGTCAAAGTTAGGCGAGCCTGAAAGTACAATACCCGACACACATAAATGAATCGCCTTATTTGTTCGAAAAAAATCCTTCAATTCCGAAAAAGAGATGTCCAGACAGGATAATATTATGAAGTGAAGAGCGATGGAAAGAAAGAAGGAGAAAGAGAAGGAGAGAGAGAAGGAGAGACAGAAGAAGAGAGAGAAGGAGTGAGAAGGAGAGAGAAGTAGAGAGAAGTAGAGAGAAGTAGAGAGAAGTAGAGAGAAGGAGAGAGATGGAGAGAGAGAAGGAGAGAGAGAGAGAGAGAGAAGGAGAGAGAGAAGGAGAGAGAGAAGGAGAGAGAGAAGGAGAGAGAGAAGGAGAGAGAGAAGGAGAGAGAGAAGGAGAGAGAGAAGGGGAGAGAGAAGGAGAGAGAAGTAGATTTAGAAGGAGAGAGAGAAGGAGAGGGAGAAGGAGAGAGTGAAGGAGAGAGATAAGGAGTGATAGAAGGAGCAAGGAAGAGGCGCAAAGTGGCTGTGGTGCAGAGAGTGGGAGGTGTAGACACTGAAAAGCTTTTGAAGATCAAATATGTGTGCCTTTTCGAACACTTGCGGTTCTTTTAAGACACAGTGGGTGGTTTTATAAAAGCTGTGGCACACAATCCAAAAAAAATTAAATTTAAATAAAAAATACAAAACAAAACCTAGAGTATGAGAGAAGCAACAAATTAAATCGTTCAAAGCACAAAAACAAAACGAAAGAGCATAAGCGCGAGAGTACAAAAGAAAAACAAAGGAAAAGGCGATGCTGACAAAAATCGCATTTAATGAAAGGTCCTTCCTTTCGTAGTTGTTGTTCTTGTTGTTGCTGCTGTTGTAGCCCACAATGCATGCTGCAGGATATGTGCAAGACGCATGCAACCGCAGGAGCAAACAGATATATGTAGATACTCACACCCATGCACCCAAGTACATATAGAAAATCACATGGTACCGCCGCTGCTGCTGGTGCTGCTGCATTGCGCAATAATGGAATTTTCCTCATGAGTTCATTTCGACAATGAATGCGCTCGATTGCGTGCAATTTTGAGCTTTAAGGAGTCCCGGAGCTAAGAAGCTCTCTAAACCACCGATACCTTCCAAAAAAAAAAAAAAAAAAAAGGTGTACATTAAGCGACTTAAGTTAAAGGATCCGGTTGCATAATGGGTTAGGCAACTGTAAGAGTGAATGCATTCGGCACAGTGGGTATTTAACGAACATAGAAGAAGAACATGAGCAAAAACAAAAACACACAAATTACAAAATTTCGACGTCAAAGGCAATGAAATTAAGCCACTTGAGCTGCTGTTGCTGTTTTTCCGTCTTTCGATCCTGAAAAAAAAATTTTTTTTTTTGTTGTGTTGTTTTGCTGACGCTGGCAATTTTCGAATTTTTTGATTTTCCACTTTAATGATTTTTTTGATTTTTTTTAAACAATTTTTTTCTGGTTTTGTTCTCATGCGATTTCATGCAACAAAGCAGCTTAATTAAGGATAACAAATGATGAGAGTCATTTAATGAGAAACACACAAAAAAAAGCATCCTAAATGCCCCCGTATAACTTTATTTTATACAAGGACTCAGACCGGAAAGCCGAAGAACGCGTATCTTTTGTTTGACCTTTTACCATTCAATAGAAAATGGAGTTTATTTATTGAAAGAGTTACTGAACCAGCCTGAATGGGTACTAAAAAGAAAGCTACATTTCGTTGGATGCAAACTTGAATAGGAAGAATCTATGGCGAATGCTCTGCGAGATTAGACGAGATTTCCTAACAAGGGCCATCAAATGCATATCTTTATTCTTTCTCTACTGTAATGTGTTGAAAGTCAAATGGTCAACATTAGAGTGTTTGATCTTAAAAGCTAGGTTTTAATATTAAGATGGGACCTTGTGTTGAAAGGAATTTATACAATTTCCAATAAGATTAATTTAAGATGACCACAGAATAAAAAAAGAAGAAAATTATCGAATGAGAGTAGTCCTTTTGCTATGAAACACAACAAAAAAAAAAAATATAATTTTTAGTTGTTTCGAAATTGAAAACCAAACAATTTCAGCAATTTAAAAAAGGCCTTCATCCAGTCACTGTACTCACACGCATTTTCCGTGCGACAACTTCATATCAAAATGAATTTATCTCTGAGCAATTATGATCAATCATTTGAGTGAATGACTTGACTAGTGACTGACCTATTCTATCTATATGTATATATCAACCAACCACTGGACACACCGCACACGCTCGTACGACAATCAAAGTTTATGATAAGCATCAAAGTAGCATAAAAGATGGAAGGAACAACATGATGAATCATGACACATGACGAAAGTGAAAATTATCAAAATATTTCTCTTAACTTGAAAACTTATCAGAAAATGAAGGAAGCGAAATACAAAAAAAAAATGCATATAAAACACTTCAAAAGTCATTCATTTCACATGTGGGACAAAGGAATCATTAGAGCAATATTCTTTAGTACAGAGCGCGCCCATAAAAATATGCTTCAATAATTTATTGAATATAATACTAGTTCGGTTCTCCGCTCAAACTCTCAATTGCATTCGCTCCCTTTCTCCTCTCTTTTGAACTCGTTGGAACTCGTCTTTTGTCAAATGTTCTATTCACCGTGAAAGCCATCATCATCAACATCATCATCGCCGTGAAAAGAGTCGTTCTCGTCCTGGTGCTCATCCTTGTTCGCGTCGTCGTCGTCTGTTGTTTCGTTGATTGATCGTTCACTCGTTCATTCGTAATGTAAGCAAACAATGATGGTGGTCACGTGTCGTACACTTTTCGTAAGAGACACGTGTAGTGTTTATGCTTTTCAATGAGCATATAAGTGTGCGTATGCTTTTTCTTTTAATTTTTTGTGCGTTTTTTTTTTCTTCGTTTGTGCGTTTGTGTGTGTGTGTGTGCGTGTGTGTGTGTGTATTTGAAAGTATCTATGTGGATGATTTTATTTTTATGCTTTTTTAGTCAATGCATTTGATTTGATTTGACTTGTTTTTCCTTCATTTCGTTCAGTTCTATGCCTTCTTGAGTAGCGTCGTCCTTCGCGTCGTCGGCAACGTTCGTCATTGAGGGCGTTCGCCAGGAGAATGCCTAAAGAATGATTTTGATTTTTTAAGCACATTAACGCATGTTTTCACTCATCAACACCCAAGTAAAAGGATTTTGACTGAGAGGATTGCGAGGGCTTTCGCGCAGTAGTAGCGTGTTCACTAAAAGCAAGACATTAGCAGATGCCAAAAATTGTCAAACAATCGTTGGAACTTTCACTATCACCATTGTCAGACTATTTTGCGTGTTGAACTGAACGTTGGGCACAAAGTAAAATTCCTCACTATCGGACAGTTCTTGTAAACGCGACCATCTATTCATTCGCCTTTTTATTCATTTCCGATTGTACATACATAGGTACGGGCATCTCCAGCAACTTGACAAAAACAAAAGTTTGAATCCGGTCGACCGGCTATGGAGAATTCAACCGTGGTTCTAATGTAAGCTCAGAGTCTCGAATTTTAGTGAATAAACTTCCAATGGTACGAGTACGAAATAACCGAAAAGTACTTTCAGAATTACAATGGAATTAAAAAAAAGCCATTGAAAAAAAAAACACACACACACAAAAACTGAATAGACAGTAATGTGAAGTGACTTTCGCACCCTGAGGCGTAATCGCAGTGGGCGCACAAGCACTTCACCGAACGTAAAGTCGAGATAAGCTCATTCTCTGGCAGTTGAAAACAAATTTTTGATGTCATGGACTTTTTTTTTTTTTTGTCAGTTACTACACGTGCATAGAGAGCGCGTGCATGATCAGAAACAAAGTTTCTAAAATCAAAAGGCACCACTTGCATAGAAAAAAAAAAACAGAATTAGAATTAAAGCCGAGTCGGAGGCCCAAAAAACGGCAGGGAGATACCGTATATTGCTGTCTGTAGGTAGTAACAACATATTCACGGACCCACAAACACTAGAAGAATTTGCCACAGTAATTCAAAAACAAAAATATAAATAAATAAAACTCCTGGAGAAGACGGATTAACTGCGAGCTGTGCAATCATGCTGGTTCACTATTTAAAAACGAGCTAAAACTTATGTTAAAAAGGATATGACAAGAAGAATGCATCCCAGAGCAATGGTGCACAGGAATAATAAGCCCAGTACACAAAAAATGTTTCCTAATCGAATGCAAGGACATACGATAAGTCTTCTGAATGTTATATACAAGCTGTTACAAACGATTTTCTATGAAAGGTTACAACATTTAACGAAAGATATCATCGGACAATAACAAGCCGGGTTCACAAAACAAAAGTGAGCAAAAAAAACCAGATCTTCATTTTACGTAAAGGACTGGAAAATATGAACGAACAAAAAGCGACATAAACTGTCTTTCGATAGATTTCATATCAGCGTATGACAAAATAAAACGATAATAGAAGCCATGTCAGTCTTTGGTATCCCCAAAAATCTAATCAATATACATAACAGGAATGCCTATGAACGAATTAAGGAGCAAGAGTCCAAAACCATCTATTAAAAGTTTTTGGGCTGAGGCAAAGCGATGCACTATCTTGTCTCCTCTTTAATATAGTTCTAGAGAAAGCAGTGAGAGATTGAAGTACTGAACCACTCGGATGTGTATTTAATAAATCAATCCAAACCCTGGCATTCAACTTCACTTTTCAAGATCCAAAGAACTCCTAATATAAACTCTTATCAAGCCGGTTCTTATGTACGGCAGCGAAACTTGGACAATGCCAAAACAAAGGAGAACACCATCAAAACATTTGAAGGGAGGATACTTGGGAAGATCTCTGGGCCCTATCTGGGTTATACGATACAGCTGGCTTCTACGATACAGCAATGAGTTCAACGTGGACAACGATGTGGTATCACATATAAAACTGTCTCGCCATAGGTGGGCAGGGCAAATAATCAGATAAGATGAAAAATGCAAATAGAAAAAGAAAGAAACCCCGCATACTCTGGACTGATAACGAAGAAGACGCGAGAAAGATTGGAGCGACTAACTGGAAAATATTGGCAAAGGATAGAGATCAGACGTAATCTTGAGGCAGTCGAAACCCGACCTGGCTTGTAATACATAGTTAAGGAACAAGAAGAATGATGAAACTGATTCGCTGAATCCCAAAAATCACTCGAACTGAGGGCCGAGATCCAGCACAATAGATTTCGGGGAATCCCAACTAAAGGCTTTGCAATCGTGGCAAAATTATTGCACTGAGTCACACAGTCCTTTTAATTGATTGGTTGGTTGGTTGGTTGGTTGGTTGGTTTGGTTGGTCTGGCTACCACCAAGGATGACAAACTTAGGCCTCTCATGAGTTCTTTGTGCTACTATGAAAAATTTTAAAACAAAGAAGAACAGAAACAGAAAAACCTACGCAATTGACATCTACGTCTGAGCTGGCAGTTGACCGCAGAGCCTCTCGCATTGTAAGTTGGCATCTCAACCAACTGCGCCACGGAGGCCGACTTTTGGTCACGTTACTCAAACATAATGGTTAGTCACCATGTTGAAAATTTCATTTTGATGGAACGTTTGAGGCAACAGGGTTGCATTTTATTGGCGTAGCAAAAATTTTGCGTAAGTACTTCATTACTACGTTTATACGTCTGCCTCAGTTGCTACCACTATTTTTCCTCATTTTGGCGATCCGGCAACGCCATGATATGTTCAATTTCTGAAATAAAAACGATAATAAGAGCTGGTTTAGAGAACACCTTATATCTCTGCAACGGTTAAGACGGCGACAGTCACATTTGACATACACTTACAGAATTTATTGTCCTTTAATATCAGATAGCAAGCTTGAAAGCTCCTGAACAATGGCTGAGCTGTGTTCATTCAAAGTCAAAAAAAGAAAAAAAAAATTACAATAATATTTCAAACTTTCAACTTTGAGCAGCATTTTACACAATTAATTTAAAGATTTGTTTATCATTTTTAATGGCAAATTGAAGAATGATGTTTTAAGTAAAAGTTATTAAAATTTTAAAACAGCTTTAACCAGAGTTGAGAAAAATAAGTTTCAAAAATGCATTGGTTTCAAAAACTAAATCCGCGAATTTCTCAGAATTCTGACGTGGTGGAATTTTTTTTCATATTTTTCAATTTTTTACCAAGTTGAAATCTACTTATAAGAAAATCCTTTAAAAGCCCTTTACTTTTTTTTAACATGCATACCTGTGTTATGAAATGAAATGCTTCAAAATGGCATTTTCACAATTCGTGGAATTTTTATTTATTTTTTTTCCTTAACATATTTTCCCTCGCACGTAGTAAGTATGTAATCAGCTTGTCGCTGTTATCCTCTCTGCTACAATATAGCAGCCGTTGAAATCATTGCCATTAAACTTGTCGCTTTTGCTGTTGTAATTTGTTGTTCTTATTTTTGTTGCTGTTTCAGCTACCCGAAGGCGCTACTTTACTTTTGAACCTTTTAAGTGTCTTTATTTTCATTTTGTAAGCTTATTTTAATTTTTTTTATTTCTTATTATTTTTACTCTGTCAAGCCTTCGGCCATTAGCCACTGTGGTATGGAGGGCATAACGACAAACGGGGGCAAAAAAAAAATAATAAAAAAGTGAAAGGAAAAAGTAAGAGCATAAACAGCGAAGATAGATATTAAAGGATTATAATTTTGTTGCTTTGTAGATTATTTTGCTTTTAGATTTAATTTTTATTTTTGTTTTTATTTGCTTATCATCCCTTCAATTTTCCGCTATTTCCCCTTACGCTCTTCGCTCTCACTCAGTCTCGATCTTTCTTTCTCATCCGCGCATAGAATCTTTTGCGCTGTGCCGTAATCTTTTTAGCGAATTTTATTACTAAAAGCCGTTCACAATTTGTGTTTTCTACGACCTAGGAATTCTGGGTTTCCAGGCTTAGCTCTTGTCCTGCAGAGTATAATTGAAGTGAAAATTGAGAAAATAATTTTCTAGGAAAGGAAAACGAGCAGTTAAGAAAAGTTGATTCGTGCATTTTAAGCTCTACCAGAATTTATTGAAATTATAAAACCAAAAATCATTCAATTTTTTTTTCCCCCCCGAGCCAGTTCAGACAGAACACAAACAATTCATGGGAATGATTCTAGCTCTACCTCTTTCCGTTGTTGCTCAATCCTTTGAGGACTTGAGCACACGTACCTATGAACATTATGTATTGATGTAGTAAGCTTTACCTTTTGAAAAATATCATCATCAAGAACAAGAAGAATTCGATGGGAAGTGCAACAACAACGGCAACAGCGGTAAGGACATTCGCCCACAATGGAATACAACAAACATTGAAACGTCTCCCGGAAGTTGAAACTTGAAATTTGGAGTGATTTTTATGCGGGCGGACGAACGCCGTCTAATTTTTTTTTTTTTTAATTTTTTTTTTTTAGTTTTTGTTGTAGTATTTTTGAGGAGATTTTGCGCCACCCGTTGCGGCGCTACTCCCATACAGCAAGGCTGGACACGAATGGATTGTGAATTGATCGGTGCTCTCTGCTGGTCACGTGACCACACATTCGACAGTAATGAGCGCACCAGCACACCACACGAAGGCCAGCCAACTTTGTCTAACCGATGGGATTCGTCATCTTCCGTCAATTGCCGGCGTCAGCGTTGAGCGTTCAACGTCAGCGTTCAGCGTTCACGTCTCGGAATGACACTCCTTTGAGGTAAAGGGTTGCACATTTAGGCATATTAATGACCACGATGAAGTCGGAAATATGCCTGAGAAGGAGCAAAAGGAAGAGTTAGGGTGACCGTTCAACGTCGAGGTGCGTGAGTGCCCGCGTTAATGGTCGGTAAATACGTGAATACATTAAGCGGGACTCAAAAAAAATGTTCGTACTTGGCGGCGTCTTCCTTTGCTTAATTACTTGTATCTGATTGCAGCGATAAATTATTAAGTTCTGTTTTTTTGTTTTTCTTTCTTGCGTTCTTTTGGACGTTGTTCAGAAATTTCGATAATTGCCGAGAGAGCCAATGAAAAGGAAACATGTGCCGTTCCCATGATAAAATCCGAGTGTGTGAGAAGCGCGGTTTTTTTAAGCACAAACTCAAGCTTCTTATGTTGATTAAAAGTAGTCGGTACAAATAACTGTACAAAAAAGCCTTGCGAGTGTTTCAAAAAAAATTAACATTCAAAGGCTTTGTAGAAATGCAACTCTGAATATGCTAGTCGTTACTCGCTACTTTTTAAAGTATTTGATGCGTGAAGCGAATTTTGTGGAAAGTTCAAGCTTTTTCATTTTCTTTTTCTTAATTCTAGATTGCTATAATTTTTTGGGTATATCCATGTTTTGTCAAGCTGTCTATGTTGCACTTAGGACTGTTTCATATCAGCGTAGCATATATGTTCAATCACCACATTTTACTCCATGATACAAGATAAACAAGATAGCGCCACTTCAGTACCGCTACATTTTGAGGCTCTCGTTTGGCACCGAAAATTGATTATGTGACGTCATGTCGTCGAAATTGTTGTTGTTTCCTCATGCTATTCAAAAAAAAGAAAAAAAATACCGGTTTAACATGGGAAACAACAACAACGAATCGCGATTTTGAGTTTGTGACGTTTCCTCTCTCAAGTGGCGCTATCTTGTTTTCTTGTATCATGCCTTTTCCCAATAACTGGAGCAACTCTGAGGAGAACATGATCCAGACGAGTCAAAGGCTTTGTGACCACAAGTTAATATGAAATTAATTGAACTGAATACTTTTTAAAGTAATCGGTATCAAAAGCTTTTTTTCATTTCATATTTCTCTGTACCGAAATTGCAATTTCTGCGCATTTAATTATTTTGTACAAAAAACCAAGTGACGTCAAATTAAGTGAAAAATACCCAAAAAGAATTTCAACAAATTTTTGGATGGATATAGACTCTTTTTGAAGAAACGCAATATAATTTTCATGTAAATTACACGAACACTCAAATGCTGTGACCATGGCTCTTCCTATTATTGCCTCTATAAAACCTCTTTTTTCTTTTTGTTAAGTTCCTTCTCCTTTTATTTTCCCCCCCATCGGACACGAACACATACATATCTACAATCCTATGACAGGCAGGGACCGACATCAAAGTTAAAAAAAATAAATAAAATTTCAATGAAATTTATGCAAAAATCTGATTTCGTGTCCCTCGTTTGCGATTCTTTCCTCTTCTGTTTCAACCCCCCCACCAAATATCTCTCTTTCCGCTTATACGTTTTTTTGGTGGCATTTTATGCCTTCCAAATATAAAGGATTAACACACGTGTTTGTTGTTGTGTTGTTGGCGCGTTTTATTTTTTGGTCGATGTCCCCGGTCCAACGTATGATTACGAACAATGGCCCATGGGCGAATTTTTTTTCACCTTATGTCTGAGAGCAGAATTCGTTGCGTGAAAATGAAATTTTCTTTTTGAACAGATTTTCTTGTTTTATCTATAAAAAAAAAAAGGGTTTCCGATAGGGCTGGAGTGTTTTTGCGGATTAAGCTAAAAAAAAGAAAATGTTTTTAAACTTTATAAAAAATGAAAAGCAGCAAAGAAACGTGTAGTGACATGTCTGGATTGTGTCACTTGTCATGACGATATTTATAAGATTATCGCCATCATCACCATCATCATCGTCACCATCATCATCATCATTACCAGCATCATCATTATCATCATCATCATCGGGGTGGTTGGTCAGGAGTAAGAAGAAAAAACATGTGGTAACACTATTTTAAATTCATTTTTTGAGGTTAGAATATTGAAAAACATTATTTTTTTTTTCGCTTTCAATTGAGCTGCTACGTGTCATTTTCGCACATCATGCTCGCCGTCCTTGCTTGGGCGCCAATGTTCAATAAAAGCCAAGAGAATATGCCAAATAATGTGATGTGTGAATTTGCCAATTTTTGTCGTCCGAATTTTTTTTTTTTTTTTTTTTTTTTTGGTATCGAAATTCGTTTTCAATAACATTTTCGTTTTGTTATAGAAAGTAACCCTTTATTTTTATTGGTGGTGGATTGAAACGAAAAAAGAAAAACATTTTTTCAAAAAGGACATTTCGAAAATTGGCCAAATTGTGCAAACGCGCATATGCGTGAAATTTAATTTTAACCCTAAAAAGCTATTTCTAATTTATTTATTTATTTATTTTTTTTTTTTTTTTTGTACTTATATTTCAGGAGAATTTTTGTTTTCGGGTGTTTCTCTCATACTTTCCAAGAATTGATAAATTTGAAGCACTCTTGACGTAAGCAAAGTTCTCCATGAATGAAATAAACATCCTTGCATTTAATTTTGTCTAGAAGTTTTTTTGCCTTGGACCACTGTCACTGCAACTCACACCACATACTTATTATAAAAAACAATTTTGATGTCCGAAACATGTCTCGCATAATTCAATTTCAAAGTGATTTCAGAAAAAATAAAATGAAATACAATAAATAAAAAAAAATAAAAAAATTGAATAAAGCAACAAGCCCATGCAAGCAATGGCATGGGGCATTAAGTATCTAGTGTCCCAAAATTGGTCACTAGACACGGACGTTGTATAAAGCGAGGTGATTCGCTCCTTTGCACAAAATATATGCAAATCCATTTAAATTTGTTTTCATTTGCAATTTTCGCAAATTTTCGCATTTCTCAATTTATTGGCGCAAAATGTTTCGGCTTACCGAAAACAAAGCACCGCAACATAAAACAGAAACAACAACAAAAACAACAACAACAATAATAGCAAAAATAACAGCAACAAGACAATCTTCTGCACTAACTCATCACGTTTTCCCTATCGCAGGGAATACATCCAACTCGACTGATGGATCTTCGTTATGGAGAGCAATTTATTTTATTTGCAATTTTCGGCAAACGGAGAGTATCGTTCATTCAATCAGTCATTCGTGTATTCATTCAACTTTTAGAGATAAGACATTAGATATTGAAATGAAGAAGCAGAGGGAACGCTAAAGAGCGTTAAAGAGAATGCTCTAAATTAACCCTGCACAACCCGCAAAGAAATGGAAATCTGCCTCAGTTCATTAAATGAAATCCATCAACAAAATTACTTCAAACTCGTCAACATTTCGCTGCAAGAATCACAAGCAATAAAAAACAACCATGAGAGAATAGAAATTAGAGCAACATGGAAGAGAGAAAAAAACGAAAGCCAAGATAAGTGAAATGTTAAATGGAAAGCGAAGCGTTGAGCATCCGGAAATTTAAGAAACCTCTTAGCTTAGACTCTTTTCAATTGTATGCCTGTAACTAAGTCATTTCGGACTGAAAAGCATAAAGAAAATTTCGAAATGCAACCCTGAGTCGTTGGCTTGATTTAAAAAGCTGGCATCACCTATTTACAGCACACGGCTGTAGCGGAGTGTGCTTCAAATTCTCGACTTTTATGGGCTCTACGCAGATATGCAAGAAGTATAGAGCTCGTTCTTGTGAAGAAAGGAAATCAGAGTTGCAATTTCGATGACAGGTCGACAGAAATATAGAAAAATGTATGATTTAAATGCAACCCTGCATGTTCGATTGCTATTGTTTAGTATAGGAAATTTACTTCCTGCATATTTGCGTAGAGCCCATTATAACCGATGCACTTTTTGTCGAGTATATACGGCGTTTATGCATACGTGTGTAACACGTGTAACCCAGAGCCATTCGAAATAAACACTACAATAAATCTATAGAAATGATCAGCGTAACCACGAGATTCGATGAAGCCATGCTGACATCTGTCAGGATGTCTGTCTGTCCGTGTACAGTTTTCCTTTCGAGCAACAGGGGCGGACTGGGCCACCGGGCAAACCGGTGGGCCCCCAGTGCGCTGTATCTGGGCTCAATTCTCATGGAGTAAGGATTTTTTATTTTTTATTTTTTTATTGATGAAGTTTATTTCAGATAAACTTAAAAGCCCCAATTTAACAGTTTTTTGGCTGTTTGGTTTTTTTTTTTTTTTGGTAACGGGGCCCAATTTTTCAAACGCCCTTTGACTCCCAGTCCACCCCTGTCGAAGGAGTCAGATATCTTGACGAAATTCGATATGTGTACTTGCGAAGAGCCAAGAAAAAGATCGAGAATGGAGCAGATCGGACCATTTTTATGGGTGGGTATATCCAGTACTCGGGCCTGTTTTGAAAATCATAAAAACTGCTCTGAAAACGGATTTTTTTTGAAATTTTTTGGTCATATTTGAGACATATTTAAAGCCATTAATATTAACAAATTCTTAGAGTAATTAAACAGAAGCCGGCATATTTATTTCCTATCTCGTCTTGAAAATCTCCTCTGGCCCAAGTTCAAATTTTACGGGAAAAAGATTTTTCAAATAATCTTTCAATCTTGCCTGGCCATAACGGAGAAATTGTTTTAGCTGTAAGATCATAACGGTAAATGGTCAATAAGGCAAATACTCGTGACCCAAAAATGTCAATAAAATACGAATACCAATAACCGTGTCGCTGATGTCGTTTTGGCGATTAAGGCTCGATATATTGCTATATCGTTTATCTGCGTCGGGTACTGTATTGTTAGACTCGCCTGACAATGACACCCTTACTTGTTTATTGGCAGTGTGTTTGTTGATTATTCCATTTGTTTTTGTTGTGTCAAATAACGCCAAATTAGAGGTTTACGTTTTCATTGATGAATTGCCCTCGATTGCGCTACGAAAGTCGACGGTAAAAACGGCACTCGAAATGAATGAGTCGATGATGAGTTGCCTTTATCTGCAATGAATTTTATTTTTACCATTTGGCTCATTTGAATATAGACCGAAATCGTAACGGAAATTGGCTTACGTCTTAGAGTGTGAAAATACACACTATCAGATAATTTTAGCCACCGAGACCGAAATTACTCCAATGCCGATGAGTGATGGCGTTGCCAAAAATAAAAAAATTTTTTTTTTTTTAAATCACGTGCGACGTGTTCAATAGGAACCACAAGGACAAGAAAACAAAAAAAAAAAAAAAAAATCAAACAACCATGATAACTTTTTCTGCAATGCTTCTATGAACAAAAAAGAGAAAATGATAAATTTGTGGCCCCCATAAGAATTAGAGCAGGGAAACAAGAAGAGATACATGCTGCAACTCAAAGGTATAGCAACATGTTTCACAGTGACAGTGGCAAATCGTTAATATGCAAATATGGACACTGCTCCATCCACACCGCCAATACCGCGGATATCGTCGATGCCGTCCATACCATTCGGTCCCGCTACTCCGACAATCGCATTCCGTTGCAGAATGCGCTTCTTCTGGCTAGAAAGTAATTTCTTTCGCTCATCCATTCCAGAAATCTTTTTCATTTTTTATAGCGATGAATGAATAACGAACGACCGGAAAGCTCTTTTTATGGTTTCAATGATAGCCCACCCCGACAGCGACCGAGAGCACGGCATGACGATACGGTAGCGATGAATTGAAACTGTAGCTTTCATCTTTAGCTAGTGTCAATGTATGGGTTGTTTTGTTGTCCTGGCCGTATCGCCCCCAAAATATATTTATATGGTATAGCCAAGAAGAATAAAAACCAGAGGAACTCCGGTGACAACGATAATGCGCGTTTCACGCTTTCACGATTTCACGGCTTTATACGGAGAGCAAAAAAAAAAAAAAATAAATAAATAAAATAAAATAAAAAATGGAAGTAAATACACCAGTGTCGGCCAAATTTAGATTTTCCAAGCACATGTGCTTGAGAGACCGAATTCTGCCGACGCAGCAGTCGCACACGTATAGCGTATACCGATTCGTGCGAACACCGGTCGGCTGCGTTCGTGTGTGTACAAAATAAACTTCGTCAATGGAAATCAGAGAAACTCACAGTGAAGTCGACAGCGCATTCACACACACACACAATTATGAATGTTTACGTGTAGGTTTGGCCATCACTGAAATACACCTATATCAAACTACGTTGTATGGGAATAGCGACTAAAGGTGGCAACGCTTTTTGTGACTTTTTTATTTTAAGAAAACTGCATCAATGTCGAGTGTTTGATCTAAATTTTTTTTTCTCCTCTACATTTTCGAAGGCGTTTCGTACATTGAAAGTCATAGCAAGTGTTTTATATGCAGTAGAATAGGCGTTGCAGCCGTCAACATATATGCCTTGAAAAGCATTCCCCCTTTTTTTTGCATTATTGGCTAGACTGAAATGAAAACAAAAAAAAACAAAAAAAAACCACCTAGAAATCGGTTGAATTTTTAACGATGAATTTCAAAATAAAGCTGATTTAAAAATTTCCAAAAATTTTAATACGGTACACCGAGAGAAATAAAAACAGTTAAATCAACTACTTAGAACAGTTAAAGTAAGTGTGGTCAAATAAACTGTATTCCGCGTTAAATGCACTGAAAAAGGCAGTCAAATGAACAGTTGAAAAGCAGTTACTTTTTATGTTCAAATTCGCTTTCGTTCACTTAGACGAATAAGTTCGCATTCAGATCAACCGTCTCCGGAGGTTTCGATAGCTCAGTGCTTTAAACTGTGACTCGACAGTCGTGAGCTTCGGGGTTCTATCCCTGCTGGCGGCGGGAATTTTTCTGAATTTGTTTTTAATAACAGTTTTTTTTTTTTTTTTTTTTTTGTTCAGAGTGTAGTTGTTTTGGAAGACAAAAATTTTCTCCTAAATTTTTAAGGTTTTAATTTTTCAAATTTTTTTTTAATGGTTCATATTCAAGCAAAAAATTTTGCGAGTGAAACAATTCCTTAAGCA
The DNA here is from genome assembly GCA_020466095.1 of Chlorops oryzae. Lineage (NCBI taxonomy): Eukaryota > Metazoa > Arthropoda > Insecta > Diptera > Chloropidae > Chlorops > Chlorops oryzae. The sequence continues at coordinate 157,258,789 of CM035806.1, read as the reverse complement.
CGTTCCCCAAAACTTGAGCAACCATAAAGTCAAGTGAGCATTTTGACCAACAAATTAAATTCGTTCGTTTAACGTAATGGTTAAGACGTTCGCCCAGCGAAGTGGAGGTCAGCGGTTCAAGGCTCGGCCGAGGCGAGAAAATTTAAAGAGATGAAAGAGAAAAAGATTTAAATAGAAACAAATAAATAAAGAAAAATTATAATTTAATAAAAAAAATATTAATAAAAGAAGATAAAAAAAAAATTCAACGCAAAAAATAAATTATTTTTTCCCAGTCGCTGGGAACGCGAGACAGTTATATCAACCATCAGGTAGTTATATCCTTAATGACTGTGTTTGTACTGTTGAGTTGACCGCTACTGTACATAAGCTAACAATTAACGGTTATTTTAACCTGCTTTTTCAGTTAATATAACTACCATTTTCTCTCGGTGATAGCACTGCAAGAATTCGCAGAGTTACCCTTGCCGAAGATAATAATGTTGCATTATACGTGGACAGGCCGACATACCCCAAAGATTGCCTTCAATTAACCCTTTAAAAACGACCCATCTCAGTGCAAGGAAAGCGAAAGAAAATAGAAGAAATTTTCAAATCTTAAAATTGGTTTTTCTTAGCAACAACAAAACCTGTCAGATTCACATTCAAATCGCACAGTGTGTGTACACATTTTGCGACAGTGTCTTACGCCTTTTGTTTGCACTTCCCAAGCTCTTCTTCGAGACATTGCAATTGAAATGTTTACACAATCAATAAGAGACATTGCCAGCGGTAATGATTCTACCGACCGCAAAGAATTGAGTAAAAGAGGGCTTGAGGCAAGGCGCGAAGTAAGCCGATTCGTCAGCGAGCTTCGCTCCAGAAAGGAAACCCATTCACACACAATTGCCGTGCCGTAGGTACACACTCCGAGGCAATGAAGCGTATGAGCAATTTTCGAGCAATTAAAACAAGACCGAGAAATCGGATCTCAAATCGTCTAAGCCAGGGTGTTGCGGGACTTTTCTGTCTGTGTACCGCTTCTTGACGGTTGCCAGGCACACGTTCTCTTTTCGATTATTTTTAAAGGCAAAACGATAACAAAACAAACAAAATCCTTGCGAGAACAAACAATGTGAAGGCGCGCAAAAAACAAAAAATTCGTTACAAACCGCTTAAACTCTTGACGTCTGGAGCACACTGTGGCAGTCGTCGTCCAAGTTCCCTTCCCTTCCCTTCCCATTCCGTCCCGTACTTTGGGCGATAAAGTAGTTTTCTCGAATTAACTCTTTACAAATGAAGTGAAGCGTTCCTTGATGCCAGTGGCTGACTGAATGACTGCATATCTGACTATATACACGGTTCGCGCTTTGAAATGTACACGTTGCGATCATAATTACCCGACGCGCATTACCGAACCGCTCGACTGGATGTTGACTCACCCCACTGGCCTATTCGAATGCTCTGCCTGATTCCATTTATTTATTTCATTTTTTTTTGGGTTCAATGTTGTTATTTTTTGTGGGAAATTCTAGCAAAAACAATAACAAAAATTTGAAAGATTTTTAAGGTGCTATTCATCAATCTGGTTGCGAGTGCAAAATGAATTTTTTTTATAAACGTACTTTTGCAATAAGTATTACATCGCTGAAAATATGTCTTCTAAAAAATGTATCCCATTATAACGCCATGAACAGATCTGTAACAAACCGGGTTTATGGTCCCAAGCTCTAATATACGATTAAAATTTCATAAATGGCCTATTCACGAGACCGTGGTATCCTTTCCTATTCCTGCATATAAAATTGATATTTCATGCAAAATGTGGTGGAGCGGTTTGACAGTTAGTGGCGAGGCATACTATGTGCAGTACAATAGATTGTATAATTAAATGGCAGCATTAGAAGCTGATCAAGAGCTTTCAATTAAAGTTTTTATGATTTGACATTACCCGTGGCTGTTGAAATTCTTAATTTAAAAAAAAAAAAACAAGTAAGGGTGTCATAGTCAGGCGAGCCTGACAATAAAATACCCGACACAGACACACATGTTCAAATAATTTTTTATATCAAGAGGTATTTAATCTCTTTGTGAAAAGCGCCCCCTTGCCACGCCCACTTTTCCAATTTTTTTAAATTCTAATCGGAGGCGTAACGCTTAAATTCTAAGTTTGAAAAAGTCAGATTTTGTGGCAGTTTCCAGATTTTTGTGACATACCCTAGTACTGGAGGTACCCTCAATAATAGGCCGATCAAGGAAATTTTTTGGAAGGATCTTTATGGCTACAAAGGAAGCATAAGGGCCAGCTTTCGTTCAAGTCCGCAAAATTCGAAATTCGCCCTTCGGCCACGCCGACTTTTCCAGTTGTTTGAAATCATATTACTTACCCCTAAACATTTCCAACTGTCAAATTTCATCAAAATATCTCGAAAAACTCCAGTTTTAAAGCAGTTTTTGTGATTTTCATAACACACCCTAGTACCTAGTAGGAGGTACCTCTCCGATCGGGTCCATTCTCGAACTTGTTCATGCTCATTTGCCTGTGAGTACACATACCAAATTTCGTCAAGATCGCTCAACTCCTTCGATAAGAAAACTGTATACAGACAGACAGACGGACAGACAGACGGACAGACAGACAGACGGGCATGGCTAAATCGAATCTCCTAGTGACGCTGATCATTTCTATTAGTGATGCCACGAATATTCGGCCACTATTCGGTATTCGGCCTATTCGGCGTCATTTTTTAGTATTCGGTATTCGGCCGAATAGTTAAAATATTCCGCCGAATACCGAATAGTAGAAATAACTTATTAAAAAAATCAGCAGTAACTACAAATTAAATTTTTCTCACAATAACGTAAAAAAATTTATGCAATTCGACATCATAATAGGCCTATTATGATGTCGATTTTAAAATCATAATGAAGCATATTATGACACTAGATTTGAGAAAGTATAAAAAAAATTTTAAAACAAACAAAAAGCATGGCATACTACCAGGGTTTGTAATGAATTTCAAAGCGTGCAATAATAAATTTCAAAACGCACGCATTTCAAAAAATACAAGGCAAGGTGTGCAATAATAAATTTCAAAATGCACGCATTTAAAAAAATACAAGGCAAAAAAAAGCAGAGCATACTACGAAGTTCTATAGTAAAGAATTTCAAATTATGAATCTGTCAAATAAAAATAAAAATTTTCTTCACAAAAAAAACGTTTTCTTAAATTTAGGTTAAAATCTAGTTTGAAATCTCATTGCATAAAATATTGTTCGGCGCTCGTGTCGAAACTCAGCTTTTTTCGCACTCGTGGTATTGTAAAACTCGGCTGCGCCTCGTTTTACAACATTTACCACTCGTGCAAAAAAAAGCTTCATTTCGACACTTGTATCGAAAATATCTATTAATTAACGAGAACTAAAAATACAGCAGATTTGCATTTTATTCTTTAGAAATATTAAATGTACGCTAGCTTCTTCTAAATTTTTTTTGAAAACATTATGAACAGTGGGCAAATATTTCAGCGGCAGCTTTTGCCTTGACTCCAGCTAGTCGCGAGTAGGCCCAAGCTGTATTTACTACGTGCCGAATATTCGGTTGCCGAATATTCGTTATTCGGCCGAGAGGTTGACCGAATATTCGGTATTCGCCCAAATCCACTATTCGTGGCATCACTAATTTCTATATATTTTTCTATGGCTTATCTCAACTGGTTCCAGGTGATGCACACAACCACACAAACGCAATATAGGTACCCTCGACACAGAGTGCATCGGATATAAAAATGCAAAACGTGCCAGTTGATATAAATTTTTTTAAAAATTATAGATAATTTCATTAATTTGCAATAACTATCCGATTTTATATGCATGGAAGTAAGATTTGTGAGCCGCGATAGGTTCCCCCTTTTGCCACTTATTCCTCAGAGTATGTTCCCCGAATGAACAAATAATAGAATTTGTCCCAAGCAAAGAAAATCAGAAATTTTTTCACTTTTTAAGATGTTGCGTTATAAAGAGTTACGGGTTTTTTTTTTAAATTCCTTACAATATGTATATCACACCTCCGCAATAAAGGATATTGTTCATAAGTCGCCTGTCTACCTGCGCGAAAAGTTCCAATTCCGTTTTTTTATTTTTATTATGTATAAATAACAATATTGTTGCTATAATTGACATAGATTTTTTCGCTCTAGGCAGCTTTAACCCTAGTCCTTATGACCGGGTACAGGTGTGGCCAGTGGGCACTTTGGAGTGATGTACCTCCTAGGTTATAAGGACTAGGGTTAAAAGCGACTTTTCGAGATCGTACGCAACATGTTTCTCATAAGCATCCCAGTGTAAAACGTGTAACAGTTTTCTCTTTTTCAGCTACATCCAATGGACTGCAATAATTCTGCTACATTTGCGAATCCTTTAGTTGGGATTCTCCGAAATCTACGAGTATTTTGCCATAACTTGCATATTCAAAACGAGTTGATATTGAGTGGAATCCGATGTGAAGCAGGTCAACCGATCGTTTGCCTTCAAGTATCGTCGTCGAAACAACGAAGCATTGTTGGGTAAGTCTTTGGCTAAGCTAGTTTAGAATAGTTAAGATCATCAGTAAATCCGTTATTTCAGAAATACTCAAAAATGTGTGCTATGAAAATTTTCTTTCATTTTTTGGTACTTTATGCCAGATTGCGCATTTTCTTCGTTTTTGATGTGTACTTATGTAGGCACATTGTACCTACATATTAAAATTTTATTTATGCTTATTCAGCTTAGATAAAGTCAGCCATTAAAAAGAGGTATTGTGGAGTATGAGCCGAACCACAAGCATTCAATTGAGGAAGTCATGCAGAAAATGCTCAAAGCAAAATCCTGTATGGCACATGAGCATATGACAGTATGAGTGACTTTTTCCCAGTTTGGTCAAGTGTACCTATTCGTGTGTGTGTTTGTGTGGCTTTGTATGAGTGTGAGTGGGTAGAAATAGACAGAGGACAGTTAAAGGTGAGTGGACAGTAGACAGCGGGAATTCTTGATGTGGAAAATACGTGTGAAGGCAATTCTGTGCTATCCACGCATGCTTTTGGGAATTTCCTCTGAGGGATCTTTCACTGTACTTGAATGCTTAATTGGTTGCACTGTCATGCATGATATTTTCGCTGGCGAATACTTTCATTTAAATATATGTTTCTTTTGTTGGCTCTTATCCTTCGCTTTGATGTTTCATTTGGGTGCATGCCCAGCAAAGCTTATTATCTCAGCTTGTGCGTTCTGCTTTTATTCTTCTCATATAAAATAATTTGATTTTTTTTTTTTTTTATATAAATTATTTAAGTTTAACTTTAATCCTTGTTATACCTGACATACTCTGTGTCGAGGGTATATTGCGTTTGTGTGGTTGTGTGTAACACCCGGAACCAGTCGAGATATACCATGCAGGGGAGACCTGCGGGACCGAAAAATATGTCCGCTTAACAAAGCTGTCCTCTTTAGAGGAAATCATTTGAGAAGCAGAAACACTAGAGCATTCCCAAAAATTGTCATTTTAAGACAAGCGTCTCCTCAAGAGCAGTATCCGCAAAGAGAGAGAGAGAGAGTTCACTGTATTCAGAAAAAGAAGGCAAATGCCAATTGGAAACTCTAGGACAAACAATTTTCGACTCGAGCAGAGTGGCTGTTATTTCTCTCCTCTGTTGATATTACTCTTTTAATCGCATTAAAAACGCTTATTAACGAAAGAACCTTCTGTCGTTTGGCTCACTTAAATGAGTGAGAGAAGAGAAAACAAAATTCGGTCGGAAAAATAATAACAACATATTAAGTGGTTTAGAGCATTTTGAGCCTTTCAGTGTCATTTAAGTGCGTTTGTGAATTGTTTTTCTATGCGACATTTGGATGTTTGTGTTTTTTTTTTTTTTTTTTACTTTTTTTGTGTATTTTACTAAACTGTTTGATGAGCTACTTAGCTTCTTATCAAAACAAAAAGGAAATTCTCTAGCCACATGCTCTGTCACACACGTTTCGTGGCCAGGATGATGATTCACACTTCAATAAATGAAAAATTTTATCGGCCTTTTAGGCAATTTTTAAATAGTATAAATACACCCGGCACGAAATTTTGGTTTAACCACGAATCCCTTCATAACATTATTGTGGATGGCCAGTCTAGAACCAGTCGAGATTGACCATACAAAATATTAGGTGTAGTAAAAAGAAATCCTTTATTTTTGCATTAAATTGAGGGCTTTATTTTAAGATAGTTAGAATGACCCGTTTTAGGTTCAAATATTGCGCCGTTTTGTTCGATAACTTGTTGCCAATTTTTAAAGGTAATTTCATTATGCCTCTCCATAGAAGCTCTCGCCTATTAGCAAAAAATTGAGACAGTCGAATTTCAGAAGCCTCTCTTGAAGCGAAAGTTTCAAAGCAAAATTGTTTGCCATGGAAGGAACAGATGGTAATCACTTGGTGCCAGGTCCGGACTATTAAGGTGGTTGCAGAAGAACCTCCCAACCAAACCCTCCGGAGTTCTGGCGAGTCACTATCGATGTGTGTGGCCTGGCGTTTTTTTGATGGGGAACACTTATTCCTACCTATTGGCAAAGTGGCCGCATTATGGGCGATTGCTTTCAGACGGTCCAATTGTTGATTAGAGTTCCGATTAAGAGTTTTGCCGTAATGGGAGCAAGCTCATTAGTAGTAATTCCCTGCCAATTCCACCAAAACACAAGCAAAACCTTCCTGGCTGTAATCCTAGCTTGACCACCGTTTCCGGCCGGTTCACCGTGTTTCGAAACGACCGTTTTGCTTGACGTTGTCGTAAGTGACCCACCTTTTCATCAACAGTCACCAACCGCTTCAAGAAATGGGTTCGATTTTGTTGCGGTTCAGCAGCGATTCGCAGATGGAAATTCGGTCTTGTGATTTTTTTGCCGTTTAATCGTGTGGCACCCATACATCGAGCTTCTTTGTGTATCCAGCCTTATTCAAATTGGTTCCAAACGGTTTTTTGGCAATCTTTAGTCTTTTGCAATCGAAACAGTGCTAACATGACGGTCGGACTCGATAAATTTCCTTGATTTTATCGACATTTTCGACCAATTGGCCTTCCAGTGCGTGGTGCATCCTTGACATCGAAGTTACCGGAACGGAATCGACGAAACCAAAATTGCCATGAATTGGTGTTACAGTATCAGGTCCATAAAGCTATTCAATTTTCATCCGTGGTTGCGTTTTCTCCCTTATCGAAGAAAAAATGTAAAATGTAGCGAATTTTCTCTTTGCTGATGTTCATCTTTGAAAGCTCTCAAACAAAACGAAATCAATTCAATTCAAAAAAGTGTAAAAAAAGCTTTTTTAGTAGGAACTGTCATCTTTTCTAATGCCCCCAGCGGAACACGATCGGACTTATACAACGCGAGATGCAGATAAATAACGCCATCTATTGGAAAAATAATGGATTTCTTTTTACCACACCTAAATATATGATATAGAAATGATCAACGTAACCAGGAGATTCGATTTAGCAATGTCCGTCCGTCTGTCTGTTTGTATACAGTTTTCATATCGAAGGAGTTGAGCTATCTTGAAGAAATTTGGTATGCCAACTCCCAGGCACATGAGTAAGAAGAAGAATGGACCCAATCGGACCATTTTTAGGGGTACCTCCAGTACTAGGGTCTGTTGTGAAAATCACAATAATTGCTCTAAAACCGGATTTTTTCAAGATATTTTGATGAAATTATACATTGGAACGTTTTTAAAGGCACGTAATGTGAATTCCAAAAATTGGAAAAGTGGGCGTGGCAGAAGGGCGTTTTTCGAAAATTGCTTCTAACACCCGAAATTCAAATGTGACTTGAACGAAAGGCACTTATGCTTCCTTTGTAGCCGTAAACATCCTCCCCAAAAATTTGATCTTGATCAGTCCATTATTAAGGGTACCTCCAGTACTAGGGTCTGTCACAAAAATCCCAAAACTGCCTCAAAATCGGACTTTTTCGAAATATTTCAATGAAACTTAAAATTTGAGCCTATATTTAAGCCTGTGATTAGAACTGAAAAAATTTGCAAAAGTGGGCATGACAAAGGGGTGTCTTTCACAAAGAAATTGCGCAAAAGTCGGTATATGGCGCCCAATGGGCCTTAAAAACCTGTAGAATATTCTTTCCTAATGGTCATGTTTGTATTGTTATTGTTAGGCTCGCCTGACTATAAGATCCCTACTTGTTTTTATACGATTTTGTGGTGTAATATTGACAGTTTTTTCATCTTACACGTTTTTTTATATTTCTGGAACATATCTTCGAATTTTCCATAAGCCACGTATATTTTTTATACTATTTTTTACACGGATTTGTGAGGAACGGATTTACCGTGTAAAAAGAGAGCCGTATGTATGTATATATTTCGCTAAAAATATAAATTTTTTTCTCTTCGGTTTTGTCAATTTTCCGCGTAGAAATGAAAATAATTTTTTTTTTGTTCATTTTCCACACATAATTGAGACGATGTCCAATCTATAATCAGCCCATGTTTCCACATATTTTTCTATTTCGAACCCATTCCACGTAACCCCTTAGATTTGATAACCATTGAGATTTGGCATAAAATCACCATGAACAATCATTTTCCACTGTCAATCAGCATTTGAAAATAAAATAAAAAGAAAAAGAAAAGGGAAAAGCAGTAAAAAAAGAAATAAAAATCAAAAGAAATGCCTCAAGGCTTAGTAGGAAAAGCTAAAGACACACGTCACCATCATACCTCGGTAAGCTCATTCAATGCAGGCCACATATGACCTCAATTATAATCTCGAAAAATAAATCAAACGAAATCCTTTATTATCCTGCCTGCTTGGCTTCTCCATACAGAGCGTTGAGTAATAAAAAATAAATAAATAATAAAGCAACACAAAAAAATAAAAAGAGAAAGGGAAAATCTCTTACCGAAATCCCAATATAAAAAGGCAAGCTCTACCGACATCGTTTAAGAAACGACATCTCGGCGACCGGTTGTCCAGCAACACGAAATATGAAGATAGCAACACACTCACACCCATGTACCCAACATCCATACCCACATACGCATGCACACACGGAAGGGGGAAATTGTAAAAGCATACATATATGGGTCATTTTTCGTACTCTTTTTCGCTCTCTCTTTCTCGCTTACATTTTGCACGTTGAGAGCAGCACAAAGAGCGGCAATATGTCATGCAACAACAGTTTGTATATCAAGCGCTGGCGGCACATGACCAACGGAATTAATCTGAAATCGAAATCGCTAAGCAGTAAGCACGTTTGACGCTGGACAGGATAACAAAGCCGTGGAATCAAGCGATTCAATCGAAAAGGAATATGAAAAAGAAAACAGAGTGCTATGTGGGAGGAATCCAGTACGTTATGTGTTGGGGGCAACGCAGCGTAACGGACTAAATGCCAAGAAGATTCGCACATAATTCAGGAATGACAGCTTCAGACACGAAATTTTGTTAAAATGTTGCAGAAAAAACACGGTTTTGATGAATGGAAACAGGGCGAAATTTTGAGAGAGAGAGAGAGAGAGAGAGAGAGAGAGGAGAGAGAGAGAGAGGAGAGAGAGAGAGAGAGAGGAGAGAGGGAGAGAGGGAGAGAGGGAGAGAGGGAGAGAGGGAGAGAGGGGAGAGAGGGAGAGAGGGAGAGAGGGGAGAGAGGGAGAGAGGGAGAGAGGGAGAGAGGGAGAGAGGGAGAGAGGGAGAGAGGGAGAGAGGGAGAGAGGGAGAGAGGGAGAGGAGAGAGGAGAGAGGGAGAGAGGGAGAGAGGGAGAGGGGGAGAGAGGGGAGAGAGGGAGAGAGGGAGAGAGGGAGAGAGGGAGAGAGGGAGAGAGGGAGAGAGGGAGAGAGGGAGAGAGGGAGAGAGGGAGAGGGAGAGAGGGAGAGAGGGAGAGAGGGAGAGAGGGAGAGAGGGAGAGAGGGAGAGAGGGAGAGAGGGAGAGAGGGAGAGAGGGAGAGAGGGAGAGAGGGAGAGAGGGAGAGAGGGAGAGAGGAGAGAGGAGAGAGGAGAGAGGAGAGAGGAGAGGAGAGAGGGAGAGAGGAGAGAGGGAGAGAGGGAGAGAGGGAGAGAGAGGAGAGAGGGAGAGAGAGGGAGAGGGAGAGAGGAGAGAGGGAGAGAGGGAGAGAGGGGAGAGAGGGAGAGAGGGAGAGAGGGAGAGAGGGAGAGGAGAGGAGGAGAGGGAGAGAGGAGGGGAGAGAGGGAGAGAGAGGGAGAGAGGGAGAGAGGGAGAGAGGGAGAGAGGGAGAGAGGGAGAGGAGGGAGAGAGGAGAGAGGAGAGAGGGAGAGAGAGGGAGAGAGGGGAGAGGGAGAGAGAGAGAGGGAGAGAGAGGAGAGAGGGAGAGAGGGAGAGAGGGAGAGAGGGAGAGAGAGGAGAGAGAGGGTGAGGGAGGGAGAGATAGCGAGAGAGAGAGGGAGAGAGAGGGAGAGGGAGAGAGGGTGAGAGGGAGAGAGAGCAAAGGAAGGGCAAATGGAAGGGCAAATGGAAGGACCCGAAAAGACACGAACGAATATTGCTTCAGGGGATAAGGTTAAATTAGCGTTTCGAAAGCTTATGCAGTACTTCAGACATGCTTATGTTCAAGAATTCGAAATTCCTCTCTTATAAATGCAATTAATTGGTTAAAAATGAGATATTGCTGTGATATTTGGGAAACCTTGACTATAAAAAACTGATTGCTAAATAAGTAAGAATGCTAAAGTCAGCCAAGCTTGATAATATTTGCGCACTTCGCAAGGTCGTGGCAGTAGGCCGAACACCTTAGCTTGTATCCTTTGCCTATCATTTGTCTTGCTCAACCAATGCTTCGGAGTTTACGCTTTGTGCTTCGGAAGTAACAAAAAATCTTCATTTCGGAACAAGGCAGTAAGCGGATATCAGCCATTTTCACTTTCTATATCTACGGAGCTTGGAAGGCTGTTACAAGGTTCGCACAAAACTAATATGCCATGCTTACGCTCGGAATAATAAAGACCCGTACGCCTCTTATAAACCAAAAAAATAATTTTCGATGTCTTATACCTAAATTCCAAAAGTGATAACAAAGTGCTTCACACAATGGTCTAAATCCGCTTAAGCATATGCTTTGCGCTTTTCTTTATTCTCCGTCCAGCATCGCTCTCCTTGTCCTTTTCACAACAATTCTTTTGAACTTCTTTTTAAAAAACCATTGATATGGTGGACATGATTATGGAATGCTTTCCTTAGCAATTTCGTCATGGTGAATTTTTATTTTTATTTCTTTGGTTAATTTTGTAGAAAATGCCAAAGGGTTTCGATTTAATGATTGATTGAAAGGGTAGATAAGTTCATATCGCAAAACAGAATTGCGAACATTTTTCAGATTCTTATACGCGATACAGTAGCGAAGTGATGGTGGTCGAAGGGGGCAGCCGCCCCGGGCGTAAAATCATATTAAATTTTTATGAAGGCATTTCTATTGAGGCCGGTTGTATGGCGCGGATTTTCCTGCATTGTGCCCCCATATCGCCCCGGGCGCCGAAATGTCTCGCTACGCCACTGACGCGATACACTCACCTTGTGAACATCCGTGTGTAGATTAATAAAAGATAGAACCATCCGAGGCTTACAATAGAAAATGCGTAAAGCAATGATCGGGATCGCAACGAGATTCGACTTAGCCAATGCATATTTATCCGTATGCAGTTTTATACTTCGAAGAAAGGCTTGATTGGGACATTTTTTGGTACACGTCCAGGACTCACGATTTAACATACATATAAAAAACCTTAAAACATTTTCAAACTCCTCTACATTGCATTTAAATACGGTAACAGATGCTTACAAGGAAGGTGGAATGCTGTCGGAATATTTTCAATTTTAATTCGTCACTTACTGGGGGGAAGAACATCCAAACTCAATTTCAATTTCACGAAAGTCGGCATATAAGGTTTTCAAATGCGTTTAAACAACTTTAGAAAACAAAAATTTAGTACATAGGTCCACTCCCATTTAGATTCACTTGCACCAAAATTTAACTTTAAAATATTTCGAAATCCCATTTTGTTTCCCCATTAGTTCTTAAATGGGTAGTAACCATGTTGAATTTCAATTGAAAAAAAAAAATCGATAAAAAAAAGCCCAAAAAATTGAAAAAAAAAAAAATATTACCAAAAAACCAACCCTCACCATTCGATCTAACTCCCTTTAAACATATTCGACTTCGAATTCCGTTCGTGCGATGGAAAAGCAATGAAATAATATCAAATGTCATTTATCCATTGAAAAATTGTCATAATGAATTGCGAATGAAAAATAAAATCCAATGCAACACATCGACGTATGATTTTGACATATGGACTTATGGAATCCATCCATATATGATTTCAAAGTTTCCCCATTCACTCATATGGCGTTGGCATAAATCCCCAAAACATGGAACGGACATACGATCAGATTACATTCGCTTTAATAATAGCAAACACACGTCCACATATGTATGCATGCGTCCATGTGGACAGAAACCGTGTTGCCAACAACGACAACATCGAAAAAAAAAAACACAATAATACACCACAATAATATAAAAGTAAAGCCAAAAAAAAAAAAAAAAAAAAAAAAACAATGACAAAGGAGCCAAAAGATGACGATGACGATGATGATGACGACGAAATACAATTGTTAGCGACCACAGTTTGTCGGAAATTCATCATTCAATACCATCAACGATAAAGAAACGATAATGCCTAACAACAATATCAATAGCTTCCGTTGATTTTTATTGGACATTTCCCTCGTTTTTTAATGTAAAATAATAACATGAAAACATTTATATATGTGTATGTACATTGTACATATATTATCCTGATAGAGTTAAGAAAGTTGGTAGTTCGAGTTTCATTCATATACCCTGCTTAGAGCATTAACCTGAGTCTTAAAACACTTTCTATACACAGTGATATCCTTCATTAGTCGACACTCGTGGCTCTGGGATAGCGTAGGGGATGCGTGCTATGCTCTTGATCCCAGGGTCCGAGGTTCGATTCCCGGCATAGCCGAAACGGAGTGTAATATTCCAAGCCTAGCACTGGTTTTTCAAAAATCGCATGTTAGGGGCACACTACATAAAAAGACATACACTCACACAAACACAAGAAAACCTCATTGGTATCACAATGGGCCGATTAACGGCCTAAGTGGCAGCCACTTCAACCTTCCTTCCTACCTAGTCGACACTCTGACTCCTTAGAAAGATTAAATTTGGAAACGCATGTATTTTTTTTCTATTTATATTTTTTTTTTTATGAATGGCCCATTCATAATTGGACGAAAATTTTGAAATTTCACAGTCAGCCCGAATCCAAACGAATATTCTTCGGGTGAATTCCCTCCCCATGAAATTTTTCTCTGCGGAAATAAGGAGTGTTCTAGGCATCCATACAAGATTGAAAGTGAAAATATTAAAAACGCTTGCTTAAAAACGTTCGAAGTTCCTGCTTCCTTTATATTCCTGGGAAGAAGTATTTAGAATCGGGCTGAGTAATTTTCGTAGCTTCGTTGTCGATCCGACGTCTCAATTTTTCGAACCTGTTCGAAGGTCTACGAGCCAAACATTCACATTCATAGCATCACACAGTGGTTGCTGCCATAGGCCAAAAAAAAAAAAAAAAAAAAAATAGGAATGAGAAAAAGGCTTTCATCGCGAAATTCATCCTCGTGAAGACTAGGCCGATAACCACTCCTAAATGATAGTGCCGTATCTTTAGGTTATCGTCTTTCTCGTTAAGAATACCCCAACACGATCATTTCAATTATTCCTACGACATTTATTTACAAGTTCTAGTCTAAAAATGAAATTGCACTGGACTGCTTAGTCAGTCGTAGTGCTTTCGTGTTTCTTTTCAGGCGCAGCAAGCAAGTTCTACAATTACTTGAGAAAAAGGGTAAAAGTCTTAAGGTAAGTGGGACAATGGTAAACATTGAAAGACTTTTGTCTAAATCCCCCTTCTGGCCTAAGATCTCGCAAAGCAAATGAGGGATACGCACGACCTTTTGATCTATATTTGCATTTAACTGACCCCGTTTTTTTTTCTCCCCTTTTGTTCTCATAATTGAGAGCACTTGAGGAGCAGCTGCGTTAATTGCAGGAACCTTCAATTTTATTATTTTATTCCTTCCATTTTTTCTTAGGGGAGAACACGTTTCGATGCACTTCAATGGAGCCTTTATTCGTTTTCTTGTTCATGTGCAACATGCACATATGAAATATATTTACCTTGACCTAAATTCTACATTTCCGCCATTTCCCATTGGGTGGAAATGTTTTAAGTCTGAATGACAATTGTTCGTTAAATTGTTTGTTGCTTAAAGCTTATTTGTGTTTACTTATGAAGAAATAGGTCAAGAGATGCGTCCTCATTAGATTTGCATGCGATCGGAATTATTTTGATTTTAAAGAGTAGAAATGGAATAAAAAAAGATGTATTGTTCCTATTAACTCGTTTCTTTTTCTTTTTTTTTTTTTTTTGCATAACAAGCAGTTCGAATTTAAAATTTATGAAGGGGTGCCCAGGAGAAGTTTATAAACCTCCTCTATAGAGGATGATTGAGAATTCGTGAACTCAAAATTTCATTGCATATTTCTAGGAACTCACGTTCGTTTTCTTTGTTGAACGTAGATTTTTGTTTTTACATTTTTATGAACGTTTTTCAGCTCATTTTGATGCATTTTTTCAAAGATTCTAAGAATGAATGCTCCTCGCAAGGTTTTGTCCTCCAAAAAAAAAAAAAAAATTTTTTTGTTCCTCATATTTTATCCACTTTAATTAAGCCATATATATTCTTTTTTTTTTATCGAAAAATGGAATGCTTTTTGAATTAAGTTTGCAATATTCCATAAGATGCTTATTGTTAGTTCACAAACAGCACTTGAGCACGTTCGGCGAAACGAGACAAATGCATACTGGAGTTCAATAAACAGAACACAGCGGGATGGCATGGATACCATAACAAAGGAATAGGAATTGTTTGGAACCCCAGGATGCCATTTCTCGTCCAGATAAATTTGAAGAAACTAGAAAGCTATTTGTTATCGTATTGAATGAGAGATTTGTTGTTGTTGTTGTTGATGATGTTGTTGTTGGTGATGATGTTGTGGTTGATGATGTTGTTGCTAGGTGTATTGTTTTGGAAGTTTCTCTCATGCTTTCATTTGTGCTGCTTCATGTCTTTATTAAAATAGTCAGACCTCCCTACGAGCTCAAAATGGATGGTCAGATTCTCAATTGGCGGGAGAAGAAGCTTTTTTTCCTTCAGCGTTCCTATTTTCCGCTATCGCATTTATTAATTCATTTGCTTCTTTTTTTTTTTAATATTATATCAACTGGTTTATCATTTGAAGTGCACTTCCATGTCAATCGAGATGAAATCAGAAATCGTGTGTGCTTTCAATTATTTTTTGAAAAGTACATTTTTGCTCTAAACTAATATTTAAAATTCTAAATGAAATGTAGGGGGAGAAGAAGATGGAAGATAAAAAAAGCAAGAGAATCGCATATTTGCGTTCGTATGTGCATTAATAATATTGTTTATTTATGGATCATTCTCGACGAATTCCTGTTCGCTTCTATTGACTTTCGACTGATCTAATGTGAAAGAAAACGGAAAGAATAAAAAAAAACAAAAAAAAAAAAAAATGAAATCAATCCAACTCGCATTCAAAGGGTTTCGACTTTCACTGTCTAAACATAAACGCTTTTCCGCATTTTTTCCTTAATGTTATTTTCTTTTTTACTTCGCGATAATCGTGTGTGAGTGTTTCGGTTATGTGCAGAACAATTCAGAAATGGGAAACTGCAAAAAATTCGCATATTTCCCTTTTCGAAATTTAAAAAAAAAAAAAAAAAAAATTTCTATTTATTTAACCATACGCACTTTCGTGTATGTATGTATATGCGCTGAGAAATTTTTTGCTTTTCGTTGTCCCTCGAGGCCGGTCTTTGATTGAATTTGTGCCTCACCCATGACCGGAAAACGCAAACATATCCTTCGCCACTTCATTCTTGTAGGCCGCTATGTCGTCATCATTATGCCCGTGTGTCCTTATGATACTCATTAGTTGCATGTGCGTACTTGCTTCTCGATGTGTCTGTCTGTCTGTCTGTCGGTCGGTCGGTCGGTCGGTCTCTCTGTTCGGCTGTCCTTCCATCTCCACCTTAATGCGCATTTCGTGCAATGTTTTTCCTACTTGAATTGTGTCCTTTGCTGTCCTGCTGATGCTTTTCCGCTTGTTTAGTTTAAATAATCCTGTTTATCTTTGTGAAAATATCAAATTGTTTCTTTCCACTTCTTTTTTTTTCTTCTGCATCTTCTTTTGATTTAAAGAATTTTAAAATCATCCTTCACATTCATTTTATGGGATGGAGTTTCGGTTTCACTGTTTCGTATGTTGTATTTATTTACCTTATTCTCCATTTCTTGATATCCCTTTCTAATCTTCTTACTTTCGCAAAATTTTTATGTTTGCTTTGGTCGTTGATTTTGCGTGATTGATAATAAAATTGATTGATTGATTCGATTTTGTACGATTTCATACCTCGGATTTATTGCTTTTATTTTTTTCTCATATTTTCCGAAAACCAAAAAAAAAAATAAATAAATAAATAAATAAAAAGGGTTGATTGCACAGAATAATGTGGGAAGCTTAAGAGACTTGAAAAGTCCTTTTAAAGCTCAGAAGATTTAAATGAAAAATGTTATATGGAAACCCTCGATATTAGGATTTAATAAAAATGGAGCGCGAGAACGAAAGAAACAAAGGAAAAAGTATGCATCACCAAAGTATTAGTGAAAAAAATAACAATATAGAAAGAAAGAAAACAGATTAAAGTATAAATGTGATGAAAGAAAAAAAAGGAAAATTACGAAAAAAAAAAAAAGAAATTGAAATGAAAATTTTCTCATTTACATCAATATATTTATTGTAAGTACACTACATCATTCGTTTTTTCATTAAGGATCAATGCTCTTATTTCTTTTTTATGAGCTCCTAGAAAAGAATCACTTTCTAGCTGTCGAGCTTCATACTCTTAACCATAATCTTCTAGAATCTCGAACACAAAGGACGAAAAATGAAATGAATATTTCTATAAGGAAATTGTGCTCAATGGGCAAACCTCAGTGCATAATCAATCTGTGAATGGGCGGGAGGGGGGACAAAAAAATTGATAAAAAGGCTAAAGAAAAATGCGCAAAATTTTAATGCTTTATAATGGCTTTCGTCAAATTTCGGAATGTTTTCCGACTGACTGAATAAAATAACGCGTTATTCAACGCTCTCCTCCTCCTTCTCCTTCTGCTATTGCAACCATCATCTCTTCATCATTTCTTCTTTCGCTCTCTTTCTGAATATCGGAAAACTTTCGCCAACAATAAAATCTCCAAAGCCTTTGTTGGCATTAAAATTACTACCTTTGATCTTCGCGCCTTTTGAGAGCGCCGCCCCTTCCAAGCAATTCTTCGCCAGAACTGTCAACGTTATTAAACCGCAAAAATCCACTGATTTCTATAGCTGTAAAAGGAATTTTTTTCAATTTTTATTTTTTTAATATTTTTGTTATTGTTATTGTTAAGGACGAAAAAAAGGACTTAAAAATGTTGTTCGATAAGCTGAAAAGCAATGCGTTGCGATGCGGTGCGGTGCGGAGCGGAGCGTCGACTGTTGCAGGTGAAACTCCGCTCGTTATAGAACATGGCAAAGAATGCCGCATCCCTTCGCCGTCTATTCTGTATGCTTTATGCTTGCCTTTGCCTTTCTTCTCTCCACTCTTTTCGCATTATTATTTATTATTGTAAATGATTTCAATTTGAATATTGTATTTTTATACTACGACTGCTCATTATATAAGCGTTCGTTTTTTTTTTTCATGATTATTTTTTACTTTTTTGTGGAAAACATTTTTTACTGCGACAATATCCTCATTCCGCGTGTATCGGTCTCTCACGCGTTCTTGCTGTTATTATGTCTGTGTGTGTATGTATGTCTGTCTATAGGGCGGCGTTTCTCCTCCTCGTCTCGCTGTTTTTGCGATATCAAAGCTGTAAAATTAATAAACTTAAAAGCATTATTATATTTTTGCTTTTATAAGCGGTTTTTATTTAAAAATTCATTTTTACAAAGAACTCAAATTTCATAGAGCTCGATAATCAGAAATGTCCCCTTTCCCAAAGTGAAATATTAGTATAAACTCATAAAATAGGGCGATTCGTCGCTTAAAAAAAAATCGCTTTGTTAAATGTTCTATGTTGTGTATTGTATTGGAATGAATTTTGGAGTTCTTGAAGGTTCTTGTGATTCTGAACTTCGCTTTAATTGTCATATACAGGCAATTGTCAATAAAGTAAAAATTATCCTTGGCTTCATCAAACGATGGGCCAAATAGTTCATAGTTCCTAACGTTACAAAACTTTTATACACATCACTTATGAGACTTATTCATGAACATGCCTCACTGGTATGGAATTTTCAGTAAACAATAAATTCGGAGAGGCTGGAATTAGTTGAGAAACAATGTCTTTTATTTTCTTTTCGTCACATATCGGACTGCCTTCCACCCTACAAAAGTCTTCTGATTTGGAGAAGTCTTGGAAATTTTTCTAAGCGCATAACAGCTTCAAACGTCGTCTTTCTTCATAAGCTTCTTTCAGGATTCTTTGACTCTTCAGTTGAATTTTTTGTCCAGTAAACTTCGCTGATCAAGAACCCTTCAGAACTAATGGTAACGATACGTTTGTCTGAATATCCTGAGTTCATTACTTCTTAAAATCTTTTTAGAGCTTTAGCAAATGATTCATATCTTAGCTGAAAGACATTCACTGTCTTGTATCTGAGAAACATCAAGAAATAATATCATTGGCATAAAAGAAAAGAGTCTATAAAACTTTGTTGCTTAAAAATTTTTGAAAAGTTCATAAGCACAGCTAGTTGCACCAAGCATCAAACATATTGCATAATTTACATATATCGAGCCATAACCCCCAAATCGATGTGACATATATTATATATCCTTAGATTTAGAGAATCTTTTTTATTTTTATTTTATTAAGTCTTATTTTTTCAATTTTGAAAGGAAAATTCACCTTTTTTTTTTTGGTATTCTTCGAACATTTTCGAACTGGTGTAAGCAATTTGACCGACGCGTCGCCTTTACAAAATTGCATACGCGCTGCGCATTTTGGCTGCACTTTGAGTGGGCTTAAATGATGCAGCGGTGACACGTTGATGAAATCTGTTGGTGTAAGGCGGCAGAAATGGATTGCAAAGGCGCTCTATATAATCGCGCACATGAGCAAAAACCACAAAAATTGAAAGAAGAAAAAAAGAAGAGGAGTCCTGGCAGCAAAACGAAAAAAAAAACAAAGAAACTTCCTCACTAACTGACTGCAACGCGTCACTGTCTTATTGGCCTTTGACTGAAAAGACATGCAGAGCAGCAGCAGCAGCATGGCGCATGGCGCATGCTGCACGCCACATGCCGTATTCAATAACAACAACCAACCGAAACATGCTGAAGTAACGCGAGGAGGCTTTGCATGTCCTTTTCTAAAGGTTTCCTGCGTGCAACTTGTGAGTTTTTTTTTTTGTTTTCGTATTTTTTTAAAGCTTTTTCTTTGATGTCAATCTCGGTTTGTCGCGTTGATGTTGGATTTCATAGCTCGGCTAGGTGCGTCTGTGAGTCGCATTGCCTTTCGTTCGTTGCGTTTCACGCTTTTCGCTTCATTAAAGGAACGTTTTCCGGTTCGCGTTCACAAAAGCGACACTGCACACAGTTGCTGGTTGAACGCAGTGTTGCATTGCACGGTAAGGAAGGTAACTAAAAAGATTGCAAAGTTGCTTGTTATTTTTGTTGCCAATTGTTTGTTATATACATTTTTATGCTAACGAACGAAGGCACAGGGGATTTTGTCTTGCCGTTGCTCTTCACTCATACTGATTGCTTTTTACTTTTCCTTTTTCCCTCACGATTCGCGTACGGCTTTCATTTCACAATTGAAACCCGCCTCAATCGAATAGATATCATCGGCAACCAACAACATTCTTCCACCTTCCACCTTCCACCATCAACCGCATCAATCACAACATTTTAACAAAAGCAAACAGCAGCAACAGAAATATTTCGTCATCGTTTTACAATTGTGCTTTTGAGTCTCGCTCGTTCTTTTATTTTAGTTATTACTCGTTTTTTGTTTGCTCGTTTGTTGATTTTTTTTACTTCTTTTTTGCTTTGATCTTCGTTTATTAATTCTAATAATGATGCTTCACGTTTGACGCTCTATTGAAAGCTTTGCAATGCCGCGACGTGGAGGCAGCTTACAAATATCTTTCTCCAACTGCAAAAAGTAGGCTTTGTTTTTTTTCTTTTTTTTTTTGCGTATATTTTTTTCTCGCTCCTTTGTTTGTTATATTTCTTTGCGCTTGAATGACATTTTCAAGTCGCATTTTTACCCTTCTTTGACATTTAATTGTCATTTACTGTTTTGACGTATGTTAGCGCCCATTTTTTTTTTTGTGTTTTTTTTTTGGAGATTTTATTTTTATTTTCAATAATTTTTATTATCTCTGCTTTTCTTTTTATTTGGATTTTCCATAAAACAAATGTAAAAAGCGGTGTTATGTCAGTAGAGAGAGATTTGGGGGAGAGTGCTTTTTATGCGGTGAACACGTTCTATTTGAAGGGCTTTTAATTTGTTTAATCAGTGGGCATATGAGAGTGTATGGAAGAGAGAAAAGCCAACAACATTTGACAGAACATTGCTCTCTTTGATGTGATGATGTCTCCAAAAATAAAATACCCATGGGGCAAAAGGTAGAAGAAAATGGCGAGATAGGTAGAAAAAATTTTTTTTTATTTGTTTATTATTATAAATTTTTTTTTTTTTTTTGCCACTCCTCGCTTAGGAAAGTATTTATTAGTCGAGAGTAGGAGTAATGCCTGATTTCCAATGGCGCAGGACTTTCTGCATGTATTGAAAACATATAATCCCTGTAGGAAGAGTGGAGTCAATTGGGGCCCTAGCGAGTAGCTCTCGAGTATAGGAAAAAGAACTAGTACGCGAGTAGAGACACGGACAGTAGAACCTAACTAATGGCATGGTAAATGAGGCGTCTACAGTTCAAATATGTTTGCTGCGCGTAAGTCAGATGGGTCCGGTGGCGTAGTGAAAGCGTATTCGCTTGGCAATTCGAAGGGCTCGAGTTCGATTGCTGTTGGTGGCGAAATAATGTGGAGAAATGGTTATATTTTAAAAAATCAAAAAGTTTGATAGAAAACCAAGTCTTCGCCAATGCTGTCTCCGAACTTTGCGCACAAATTTGCTCAAAATTTCGAACCAATTTGAAAACTTTTTATTCCTCTTAGGATTTCAATTTTAACTACTTATTCAAAAAAATCACCGTTCGCTTGGCCGGGGAATTGAACCTGGGCCCTTCGGATCGTGGGGTGTACGCGCTACGCTGTGAGCTACGACAGCTCGGGCCGGTCCCCCATCTATTAACGTAGCATAGAAAATGTACTGAATTCGCCCTGTTGCCAATACTTCTGCACTAGTTCAATCGCGACTGTCGATTTTCGAAAGGCATCTCAGAGTAAAAGTTTACAGTTCAATGCATTAGCGGGGAAATTACGAGCGAGTAGTACTGCTGATTTGGGAAGTAGTCGAAGAATACTTCTGCACTAGTTCAATTTCCTACAGGGATCATATGAAGTCATTTCAATTAATACGAAATACCAGTGAAAGCTATTGAATTTGATACAACTCTGTTCCTTTTCAAAAACAAAAAAAAAAACAAAAAACAAAAAAATAATAAATATAAGAAAAATTAAAAGCAGGTCCATTACAACAGCGCACTTAAAACTTTGTTATGTGCACGTGGCAGCATTCTGCCCGGTTCTGCCAGGGGTTAGAGAGCGGGATGCTTCTCAGGAACCGCGAGTTCCGTGTGGTTTCCGGCTGCTTCAGTCGTGGGGAGGTTCATCTACTCGCGGACCCTTACTCACTCACTAAAAGGCCATAATCAGAAAAAAAAATTTGTTGCACACGGTGTATACAATACTCAAAAAAAAAATAAACAAAAACCAATAGCACTGATCTAAAAAAAACGAAATAAGCTACATATGACTGAGAAAAAAAACGGACTAACACCGAACTGGCTCCAACCGACACACTACTTGGATGTAGCATGTTCTCCTTCGCCCACCCTACCATGATTTCTGTTGTTCCGAAACCCCTTTTCGACACAAACGAGGTTTGAATTTCAAGCTACATACAAATTTAGATTATTCCAACATATTTATTTGAGATCTTTTAAGCTACATGTTTTTTCTGTCTTAGCCTAAACTCTTGGCCAATGAGTTAACACAAAGTTAAAGAAAATTTCAATTCTATTCTCGATATAAAAAAAATGGTTGTTACATAAATAGAAATATATATACATATAAAGTACAAAAAAAATCTTAAAATAAGAAAAGGCTTATCTGGTCGCGCCCGTATCGATATGCTGGATACGGTTCCAACGATGAAGGCTTTCTCGAACTGATCCACGGCGTCGAGTTTCGTAAATTAGCAGCTGGATGTAATAAAGATGCCGTCAGTGTATTCTTGATACGTTTTAGTTGTGTCTCTCTTTGTTTTAATAAATGTCTTTCTATTTCTGTAAGGTTTTATTTTGTTTTCGGTTTACTGATAGTTCTAGTTTAGGTTTTACTTGAGGACCTTTTTTTTTTTTTGTGTTTTGCGGCGATATAAGTTAAAACGTTGTTTTATTTTCTTACATTTTCTGTTTTCTTTCGTCTATGTGTTTTTAGAATATAATTTATCTTAGTTTTGTTTTTTTCTTTTTTCTCAAAACCTTTTTTTCTTTTTTAGTTTCTTAAACTCGTGTTTTCTTTTCCTTGTTTCTTTTAATTTTTGATTTTTAAATTTCGGCGGAAAAATATAAAATGTAAACTTTTTCTTTTTAGTTCTTTAAACTCGTGTAATTTTTTTTTTTGTTTCTTTCAAATTTTGATTTTTAAATTTCCGGGGAAAGATATCAAATAATAACTTTTTCTTTTTAGTTCTTTAAACTCGGGAATTTTTTTTCTTGTTTCTTTTAAATTTTGATTTTTAAATTTCAGCGGAAAATATCAAATGTTAACTTTTTCTTTTTAAATTTTTAAAAACTGTTTCGTCGCGAGGCACAAAACTGTATGCCAAATCACGGCGCTCTTGACGATCAATTACTGACTGACTGCATTCGTGTCTCACTCTCAATTTCTTATAGTCTTCCCTTCTATTAGGCTTTGACCAAAGGGTTCGATTCAAATGGTTTCGAACTTGAGAGAACCTTTAAGGTTTAAATGAGCAAACGGTAAAATCGTACGATTTTGGTTGTAATATTTAGTTCGAAAACAAGGGAGAATCGTATGATATTAGCTCGAAAACAAGCGAGGATCATGTGATATTGGTTCGATAATAAGCGAAGATCATAAAAAAATTTTAGGAGGCAATAAAAGTTTTTCTCTTTTTAAATTTATTTTTGATTTAGGATTGAGTACCCTATGGTCTGTCAACTCCCACTACAGCACAAGTTTTCTGTGTAATAGAAAGCTTGAAAAAGGGAGTTATTCTTAGAGATGACATGGCTTGATATCTTTTTGGTGGTATGTTGCTTTCCGACCACTATCCACGTCTTTGAGCTTATATAGGGAATTCCCTAATTTTGCAATCACCTCAGCTTTGATGAATTTGGGAGCTAACTTTGAGTTGAACTTTACTGTAGCATCACTCTGTATGAAATTCCGACGGAACACCTGGTCTCCCACATTAAAGGAATGTGAAGCACTACGCAAGTTGTATCGTTTAGCCGACAACTGAAAAGCTTTAGCTATATTTTCCTTAAGTCTCTCACGAGTGATGCTAAGCCGGTCGAATTTACTCAGAAATTCACCTTCAAATCCCTCAAGTTTTCGTAACAAAGAGTAATCCTGCCCGTTGCATAACATTTGCTGCCCAAAAACGGCAAAATAGGGTGAACATCCAATCGATTGGTGTACCGAATTTCTCAGGGCTTCGCCAATATCAGGGATATGATGATCCCAATCAGTCTGATCCTTAGATATATACGCTCGAATGCCTGATATAATAGAACGGTTTACTCGTTCGCTAGCATTGGCTTGCGGGCTATAGACTGCGGTGAACGTGTGCGTTATACCCCTTTTACTAAGGAACTCCTTTAATTGATTCGATTTAAATTGTTTCCCGTTGTCGCTCATTACTATTTCAGGCGTACCAAATTGGCTAAAAATATTTTCACGTAGAAAGTCAATGATAACATTTGCTGTAAGCTTTTTGCAAGTCTTTAGAAAAGGAAATTTTGAAAGGTGATCGAGCACGATAAGTATTCCGATATTCCCCGATTTTGATCTCGGATATGGTCCAAGGAAATCTAAATACAGCTTTTGGAATGGCCTCTGAATGGAATATTGCGCCTTCATAGCAGGTCTTAAAATGATATTCGGTGCTTTTGTTTGTTGACATACGTTACAACGTCTAATAAAATCTTTCACTTCAAGCGTCATATTTGGCCAATAAAGATTTCGCTTAAGAAGCTCAAGAGTCTTACCCATTCCAAAATGGCTTTTATTTGGAGGCACATGCGAATTCTTGATTATGTCTTGAGTGAGATTTTTCGGTACCCATAATTTCCAATTAAAACATTCACTAACTGCGTCACCGTTTGGATGCTCAGTACGAATATACAATTTTCCGTCGACTATTTGCAGGTCAGGGAGCTTACTTTGATTTTTCCTCACATGATCTATTAAATCGAGATATTCACTTGAAGAAAACTCACCGGATTCAAGGTCGACTATAGGCATAGTTCCTAATTCACATATCTCTTCAAAATTTTGTCTTGAGAGTGCATCTGGAACAATATTTTCTGAGCCTCGTCTATGTTCGATTTTAAACTTAAATCCCTGTAATTTCAATGCCCATCGGGCGAGGCGACCGGACAGATCAGTTTGTCGCATAAGCCACTGCAGGCTAGCGTGGTCCGTTATGATTTTGAATTCCTGCCCCTCCACGTATGCTCGGAATTTTTTTAAGCTAAATATTGCCGCTAAGCATTCTAATTCTGTCACGCTGTAATTGGACTGGGTCGGATTTAATTTTTTTGAAAAAAAAGCGATAGGCATTTCTATACCGTCATCATTCACTTGGGCCAAAACTGCACCCACGCCTAATTTGCTTGCGTCGCATTGGATGATGAATGGCTTCGAATAGTCAGGATTAGTCAGAATTGGAGCGCTTGAAAGAATTTTTTTCAAATTATTGAACGCATTTTGAGCCTCTTCGTCCCATTTGAATCCTTTTGACTTTTTCAATAGATCAGTTAAGGGGGTGGTTAACGTAGCAAAATTATTGATGAACCGACGATACCAACCTACCATCCCTAAAAATCGCCTCAGCTGCTTAACTGTGCGCGGAGCTGGATAATCGCTTATGGCCGAAATTTTCGCTGGGTCGGTGCTAAGCGTTCCATTGCCAACTACATATCCAAGATACTGAACTTCCCTTATACAGAATTTGCTTTTATCGACGTTAATTGAAATCCAGCGCGCCTAAGATGACAAGCAACTTCAGTCAAAACCGATATGTGCCTTTGGAAATCAGGCGAAACGATAAGAAGGTCGTCAAGGTACACAAAAACCTCCTCTTTCAAATTAGGTGGTATCACTTGATCCATCAATCGACAGAGCGCTTGAGGCGCATTACAGAGACCGAATGGCATAACTTTATATCTATACAACGGCCTATTCGGAACGGTGAAGCACGTAAGATCTCTAGATGTTTTCGAGAGAGGAATTTGCCAAAAAGCACGGCGTAAGTCCAAAGATGTTATAAAATTAGCCTTAGGCAAACGGCTTAAGATACCTTCCAAATGAGGAAGTGGGTATGCATCTTTGATCGTAACGCTATTCACCTTTCTGGAGTCTAGGCACAGTCGCACCTTGTTACCCTTTTTGACTAAGACTATGGGACTAGACCAAGGGCTATTTGGGCTTACCTCAATTACATCTAACTTAAGCATTTCATCTATTTCCTGGTGTACAAGTTTTTCAATAGCTGGGGATATGGGATAATACCTTTGCTTGATCGGGCGCGTGTTGGGTTCTAATTCAATTTCGTATTCCATTAAAGTAGTTCTTCCTAATCCTTCATTTTCAAATGAAGGAAACAAGTCTTTAGTTCGTTGAAGCAGTTGTTTTTGGTTTTCATTCAATTTAATTGAATTTATATTTTCTTCCTCAACATTATCTAAAGAAGCTATAATGTGAGGAGCAATTTCAAATTGGGTCCAAAAATCAACGCCTAAAATCATGCTTTGACGAATGCTTGGAATAACGTAGAAATTAATTGATTCCGTTCTATTCTTGAATGTTACTGGAAGGGTTATAGTTCCATATACTAATTGCTTGCTCCCGTCAGCTGTGTTCACATGGGCTTGTATTTTTTTAAAATTTTCTTCTTGCATCAGGCTGTTTGCAAGACTACTGCCAACACACGATACTTCTGCCCCACTATCCAACAACCCGGAATAGACGACCCCGTTAATAGACAGCTCTGCATAAGCTCTTAAATCGTTAGCCTTGTACTGAATTGAACTGATGAATTTTGTTAATTTGTGGCGTTTTTGGCGGATATTTTCCCAGTATTTTTTTATCCGAATAGCCGATCGGGTGGGATTTTTATGCGTATTATTGAAAATTCTCTCTCTAGCCTCTAAGTAATTTTGTAAACGCTCGTTGTACGGAATAATTTGAAAAATTTTACTAGAATTTGTAGAGGAAAAAGGACATGATTGTTTTATTTGGGTTTGAATGTTGGGAGTTTCGAGCGAAGACTTTGTTGGATGTCCTCGCTCCCTTTGGAGTTTTCCGGATTGCATATTTTACAATTAGGCTTGTAAATTCCTGGCAAGCCGCATCCATAGCAAAATATAGATCTTTCAGCTAAACAGTCGTGATAGCGATGCCCCTCAGATCGACAATTCCAACATATTAATTTAGCAAAATTGGTGCGCTTAGGAAGTTCAAGGATTTCTGCCTGATCTAAATAATCTTCGTCCGGATTTCCGATACTCAGCTCTTGTGCTACCTCATTGATTTGCCGGCGTGGCACTCTACTATTTGAATTAGACGCTAAAGGGGATTGGAAGGAGCTAGCCTTGGATATTTCACCAATCAAATGTTCGTGTTTTAAGCACAATCTCCTTAATTCTGCCATTGAACCTATCGGAACGTACAAAAGCTGCTGACGCAGCCGAGGGCGTAAGCCGCGCTGTACGGTTTCAACCATTTCAGTTTCTGACATAGGGCTATTCAAACTTTCGGACAATTTAAGAACCGCGTTTTTAAAATCGTCGAAGGACTCAGTTGGATTCTGTTTTCGAGCACGCATTGCATCCTTAATGTCCGTATCGGATCGATGTTCTGCAAAATTAAGTTTGAGCGCTTGACATAACGAAGGCCACGTTATACGGGTGACTGATCGTCGAAATCTCCAGTACCAGTCTCTTGCTTCTCCTACAAAAAGACCGTGCAGGTGTTCGCACAGAAGGTTGAAATTACCCCCTAGAGTATCGATGACCTGTGACTCGAGACGGTAAATAAAATTTTCAACCGAAAGTTTCGGCGAACCGTCAAACTTAATGTCCCAGCTTGATATCAGCTGAGAGATTCTACCGGATTGCGATACCGAGCTTATATGGCTTACCCTTTCTGTCGCAGGTGCTTGAAAAAAACTATTATTTGGCATTTCTTGAGGCCAAGTGAGACTTGATACATTTTCGGCTGGAGCTTGCGTTGTTGTATCCTGAGGAGTATCGTTTGAAGTGTGCATATTCATGCGGCTGATAATTAGGGCTAAGGAGTTTTCTATGCTTTGTCCTACCAGTTGTTCTACGCGAGCTTCAAAATCTTCAAGCAACGAGTCCTGTCTATTAGCAATAATAGATCCTACAATGTCGCGAATGCGAGTTTCTTCAGCTGAGCTGTTTTCTAAATTTGAGGCGGTGTTAGAGTCGTTTACCGGCAGAGGCTGTGGTGATAAAAGGGATGGCTGTTGTACGACAGCAATCGGTTGAATTGGGTTTGGATTTTGTGCTTCCATATTATTTTGTGAGGTAGATGGTAAATTATTAGCGGCCGGCGGCACCTGATTTGCGACGCGCCACTGCGACCGAGTATTAGGCTTATGAAGGAATCTTTTGATATCACAATGAGATCGGCACTGTGGGCAGGCTGGATTCTTTTTAAGAAAATTAATAAGGCAGTCGCGATGGAATCGGTGGTAACATGCTGTGTTAACTAAATCTTCGTCCTCGCCAAAATCGTTTAAACAAATATGACATGTATTTTGAGTAAGAAAAATCAAATTTTCACTGCTGTGTCGTACCGACATGACAACGAAATTATTAAAAAAATTTGAAAATTTTCCCTGGAATATGTTTTTATTCTTTGGGTTATATTTTTATTTTTTTTTATTTTTTTATTTTTTTTATATATAAGTATATACAACTAAGACGCGAAAGTTAAAATTTGATACTTTCCTGCTCGTTTTTTTTTTTTTTTTTTGTTTGTTTTTATATGCTATAAAAGTGATGCAAATGTGTGAAAGAAAAATAAGTAATGAGATTTTTTTTTTTTTTTTTTTTTTTTTTTTTTTAGTTTACAATAGAATTTTGTTGAGTGTAGCTTTACTTTCCAAAACTCGTTTGCGTCGAATAAATTGTAGTGATTGGAGTCAGATTGGTGCATTAAGATTAATGAAAACGGCAACACATTCAAAATGGTCTTACACCTGAGAGCATAGTCTGCCGATGTAGCAAATCCGAAATTAAATGGTTTTTTCCTCTTTAATATTTTATTTTATTTTAACGATTTATAGGTTAATTTTGATTTCATATGCGGTCAGTATATAAGGCATTTAGCCACTAAAACACTGCATTTCCGGCATAGTATTCAAATTTAATTGAAGAAAGAATTTAGGCAATATTAATCCTCCCGTGGTGCGAAATAATGCTACAAATCCATGTAATGCCTTTTCCTACAGGGGCAATATAAAATTTAGTTTAATTTAATTTTTTGTTTGTTTGTTTTTTTTTCTCTTGATTTTAATATTTTTCTCTGTGTATTTAGAACCAAAGATGTTCTCAAATTTTAATTCGGAGGGCATTGCAGTCTATTAACTCAAAAGAGATTAGATTATAGATGAAATAAAAGAGCTATTTGGCCCATCCGGTTGGGCGCCATTTTCTGTTATGTGCACGTGGCAGCATTCTGCCCGGTTCTGCCAGGGGTTAGAGAGCGGGATGCTTCTCAGGAACCGCGAGTTCCGTGTGGTTTCCGGCTGCTTCAGTCGTGGGGAGGTTCATCTACTCGCGGACCCTTACTCACTCACTAAAAGGCCATAATCAGAAAAAAAAATTTGTTGCACACGGTGTATACAATACTCAAAAAAAAATAAACAAAAACCAATAGCACTGATCTAAAAAAAACGAAATAAGCTACATATGACTGAGAAAAAAAACGGACTAACACCGAACTGGCTCCAACCGACACACTACTTGGATGTAGCATGTTCTCCTTCGCCCACCCTACCATGATTTCTGTTGTTCCGAAACCCCTTTTCGACACAAACGAGGTTTGAATTTCAAGCTACATACAAATTTAGATTATTCCAACATATTTATTTGAGATCTTTTAAGCTACATGTTTTTTCTGTCTTAGCCTAAACTCTTGGCCAATGAGTTAACACAAAGTTAAAGAAAATTTCAATTCTATTCTCGATATAAAAAAAATGGTTGTTACATAAATAGAAATATATATACATATAAAGTACAAAAAAAATCTTAAAATAAGAAAAGGCTTATCTGGTCGCGCCCGTATCGATATGCTGGATACGGTTCCAACGATGAAGGCTTTCTCGAACTGATCCACGGCGTCGAGTTTCGTAAATTAGCAGCTGGATGTAATAAAGATGCCGTCAGTGTATTCTTGATACGTTTTAGTTGTGTCTCTCTTTGTTTTAATAAATGTCTTTCTATTTCTGTAAGGTTTTATTTTGTTTTCGGTTTACTGATAGTTCTAGTTTAGGTTTTACTTGAGGACCTTTTTTTTTTTTTGTGTTTTGCGGCGATATAAGTTAAAACGTTGTTTTATTTTCTTACATTTTCTGTTTTCTTTCGTCTATGTGTTTTTAGAATATAATTTATCTTAGTTTTGTTTTTTTCTTTTTTCTCAAAACCTTTTTTTCTTTTTTAGTTTCTTAAACTCGTGTTTTCTTTTCCTTGTTTCTTTTAATTTTTGATTTTTAAATTTCGGCGGAAAAATATAAAATGTAAACTTTTTCTTTTTAGTTCTTTAAACTCGTGTAATTTTTTTTTTTGTTTCTTTCAAATTTTGATTTTTAAATTTCCGGGGAAAGATATCAAATAATAACTTTTTCTTTTTAGTTCTTTAAACTCGGGAATTTTTTTTCTTGTTTCTTTTAAATTTTGATTTTTAAATTTCAGCGGAAAATATCAAATGTTAACTTTTTCTTTTTAAATTTTTAAAAACTGTTTCTTCGCGAGGCACAAAACTGTATGCCAAATCACGGCGCTCTTGACGATCAATTACTGACTGACTGCATTCGTGTCTCACTCTCAATTTCTTATAGTCTTCCCTTCTATTAGGCTTTGACCAAAGGGTTCGATTCAAATGGTTTCGAACTTGAGAGAACCTTTAAGGTTTAAATGAGCAAACGGTAAAATCGTACGATTTTGGTTGTAATATTTAGTTCGAAAACAAGGGAGAATCGTATGATATTAGCTCGAAAACAAGCGAGGATCATGTGATATTGGTTCGATAATAAGCGAAGATCATAAAAAAATTTTAGGAGGCAATAAAAGTTTTTCTCTTTTTAAATTTATTTTTGATTTAGGATTGAGTACCCTATGGTCTGTCAACTCCCACTACAACTTTGACAGGAGTAATCGGTCATTTTGGAAGTACTTTTATTTTAAATATTTTCGAACGGTCTTATATGTAGAACGATATTTTGTTTAGCGATAGTACTTTTGAGGGATCCCCGTCGGCTGTTCTCAACAGTAATTCAGATTGGTCGAAATCCGACCAGGAAATGCAAAAAAACTTTCTTCGAACAAAATTTGCTGAACCGACTACTCATACTAAGACTTCTTCACTAACTGAACGAATTTCAAGAATATATGTTCAGGCGCACGCACTATCAAAAATCGCCTCGTGCAGCGTGAAATCTGCTGCAGATCCTGCACTGTTAGCAAAAAAGGCATAATTTCTATAGTGGGTCTTCCAGCAGGTTTTGTGTTTCATTTCCAGCTAGTATTTCTCCCTTTGATTTAGACCACTGAGCTCGAATTTGGTACTTTTTTTTACCGGCAACATGGAGACAAATCTGGTACACATAATTGGGGGGCGCTGAATTCAATTCCATCAACCGTTTTTTTTTTTTAGATTGGCTCTAGTTTTTGAGATATCGCGGTTTAAAAATTATGACTTACTTCATTAAAAAGTATAAGTATATAATTAGTTCATGGTGCTATATATTTATGACAGAATAATGACGATAACGGTAGTTGCTTGTATTTAGTAGAATTCGTGTACAAAACTTCGTTGTAATCGCAACTTTGATTGGTATTTTATAATATATAAAAAAAGTAAAGCATACTTTTAGGGGTAGTAAAATTGTTGACCTTATTATTGGTAGTTAGAGAGTTAATATGTTCTACAAAATTATTTGTCTTGATATTTCCAACAACTTTGCTGAACACACCACAGACCTCAGACGTAAGGAACACATAGTTTCATATGCCAATATGCTACAAGAATAGGCGGAGGGGGAAAAACTTAATCCTCTCTAAAAAAATTCAGACGTAAACTTTCAAAACGCCGAGACACGTATCCTTTATTTTTGGTCTCCTCTACCATAATCCGTTGTCAGAACCCCGTTATTTTAGAAAAAGTTCAAAATTGTTGTACAGTGTAATTTTTGAACCATGCCAAAAAAAAAAAACAGGACCCCTTAGAAAGAATATTCAACGGGTTTTTAAGGCCATTAGGGGCCCTTTATACCGATTTTGTTAGATTTCTTTACGAAAATCGCCCCTTTGCCACGCCCACTTTTTCAATTTTTTATACCCGACACACTCTGTGTCGAGGGTATATTGTGTTTGTGTGGTTGTGTGTAACACCCAGAACCAGTCGAGATAGACCATACAAAATATATATAGAAATGATCAGCGCCATAGCCATGTCCGTCCGTCTGTCTGTCTGTCTGTCCCTCTGTCTGTCTGTCCGTCTGTCTATAAACCGTTTACTTATCAAACGAGTTGAGCTTTCTTGACGAAATTAAAAGAAAATGTACAAAGGTACATATATCTCAGGATGATTGTAGAAAATTTCTAAAAAAAAAAAAAAAAAACTTAAGAACTCTGCTGGAATGTGGAGATTACCCAAAGTAAACATCCGTACGACAGGAAAATATGACAGAAAATCTACGGGAAATCATTGCATATGCATAATCCTTGCGATGAAGGGAAAATTCAATAAAAACCCCTTTCAATATTTCTAATAATCGAATTGATGATCAAATCTAATGCTGGATTATAATCAGCAAAATATTTTCGCTTCGTTGATGATTAAAATTTAATCCAATTTTCGCTTAATTCAATATACTTGTACCCTAACAAATTCGGACTTAATGCTGCATATGCACTTAATTGTTATTTCCACCGTTATAATTTATATGCAGGGTATCTCATAATCACGGCACCTAACACTAACTAATAAACTGCAACATTTCGTCTCGCAACGCGCTTTCCCGCTTTCCTGTTTTTGCTCGTTCCTTTCTAAACGCATTAATCAAGCGCGACATGTATGTGTCCTTTTCGTGGGGCTATTGGCATCATCATTCTCATCCTCATCATGATTATCAGTGTTGTATGCAATTTTCAGCACGTATGCGCTTCATCCGTTATCAATCTAAATAAATAGTGCTGCGTGCCTACGCTGTACTGATTGAGTGAATGTGTCCACCACACACATAAATCTAATAATGCCTTTATCGACTCCCACACGCGCTTGCACGGACGCATCAAGTATAGTTAGGACCGAGTCTACATATCATTTCCGTTTCATCGCATTTTGAAGACGACGACGCCGACGCTGACGACGACGACGATTTGTGTTGATTTTAACGCAGCGAAATATTTGAGGACCTGTAAGAAGAAGAACAAGAACAAGAACAAGAACAACGGGTTCAGTTCCGTTAGGCTGAATTATTAATTATTCAATGTCTGGATTACACAAACGCAAATAGGTACGCGTACCTACATACAAACACACACACACACACACACACTCACGCAAACATTTGTTCTCCCCTCGTAGTATTTGTCATTCAAATGCGTCTTAATATAAGCATTGTTGTAGGTACCCTGCAGTAAATACGGGGCTAATTGACCCTTATGTCACCACTGCTGCAATAGTGACAAACGTACTTGAGATGCAGACAGTAAAATCTCACTTTTGACATTGTCAACAGGTCTATGTGCTCGAGCATTTCTGTAATATATTTGCGGCGCGCGAATGAGAGGGATCCGTGGCGTGGTGGATAGCATGTGCGCTCATCAATCCGTAGGCTCGTGCTCGAACCCTCGCGCTGGCAAAAAGAAAGTGGAAAAATGGTTACATATGAAAGACAAAATATTTGATAATAAAAAAAAGGCGTTCCTACGCTCGGGGATGAACGACTCAAGCCACGTGCCAAAAAGCCTTTAAAAAATTCCTATGATCTGAATTTCAAACTTTTATTTTTATTTGTTCGCTTTGAAAGTTTTGTTGAAGGCGTATCAAGTCTTTAAATATTATCTACTGGTTACAAAAAAAAAAAAATTAAAATAAAATATCCTGGCTCGTCTGCGCGGGGAGTTGAACCCGATGATTTCAGAATGTTAGGCACGCACTCTAACTATACACTGTGCCACGTTAGCCCGAGATGTTCGGCTTTCTGATGACGTAAAGTAAAGTAGATACATTTGTAATTGCTATCGTAATTGGTCCCGTTGTCTCTGCTGCATTACTAGCCCCAGTGTCGACCGGTGTCTTTTCACATGCTACATTTTAACGTACGTATTACTCACGAATAAAAATATCGCGAGTAGCGAATTTCACCGTATAAACGGAGAGAACAGAGTACTTTGTAGCTTTAGAAATCATAACCTCACTTAAAATAATAAATCATATAAAAAGCAAAAATGACAGTTTATTTTAAAATTCTTCAATTCGTATTCAAAACCCCATTGTGACCAAATCTGATGCCAACGGCTATTTTTAAACACTATAGAAACCGTAACGGTTGCATAGGAATGATTCGCAACTAGAGCTGGAGGAACATCGATGTCACTATCGATAGTATCGATGTTTTTAAAATTCTCGTCACAACGATGTTTTTTTAGACTATCGATGTTTTTGTGGTGCTCTACATTATTAGTGGTATTCAAGCAACAGTGCAAACGCAGTGTGCAATATTTGCACTTGTCAAATTGCGTACAAAAAAAGCAGTGCAAATATTGCACACTGCGATTTGCACTGTTGCTTGAATACCACTATTATGTATTTCCTATATTAAAAAATCTCATTATTTTTCATCGTTATAGTTTTAGCTGTTGCTGTTGGCTGTTCTAATGTTAACCTAAATACATGTTGCGACCAAGCTTTTATATAACAACAAAAACATTGTCTGTGATATATATGATATATAGACCTCCCCATATCCCTTTTTATTATTCAAATATATTTTGAATTGAATTATTATTTTTCTAAATTATTATAAAGATAAAAAAAATGACTAAAAACGTTTTATTTTTATATAATTTGTAACGTGAGTAGCTAGTAGCTACCCTTTCTTCATACGAAACCAGAACGCAGCCAGAACGAAGTTTCAAAATAACTGCATTCAGGCCTGTTACACAAGTCAATTATTGACCGTCAATTCTCGTTTTTATTCGCTTTTAAAGTTACATCAGTATTTCCACACACAAAAGAGGACGCAAAATGGTTTATCGAGCATGTGCAACTAAAAAACGCTCTATTTTTCGTAAAATTCCCGCTCTTTGCTGGCCCAAAAAGTGAGAATTGACGTCAATAGTTGACTAGTGTAAAATGCCTCATTAAAGAAAAAACATCGATAGTATCGATGTATTGCTCCAAAAACATCGTGAACATCGATAGTCGCAAACATAGTCGCAATATTTTTAGTTATGTAAGTTTTTTCGTTTCACGAACACCCCTGTGGCAATGAAATAGTTTCGTCTAAAAAAAGAGTGGACCTAGGTGAGTCATTTTAGGGCCGAACTAGGACCGACCCCAAAGGGTCTGACGGGTTGTGCCACCCTGAAAGGAATTTTTAAATTTTGTTGATTTTTCGATAGGTTTCATCTAAAAATACTGTGGAGACCACTTTTTAGATTTTAATTTTGAATAGTCCTTGAGATATCCTTTGAAATGTCCTTTTTTATTATAGGCTTTTTTCTAAAATTTTTTAATCTCAACAACCAATTAAGATAGAGAGACAATCTAAACAGATTCTATTAGAAATTAAAACAAGGAAGCTAAAAAAATTTTTGTTTTAATTTTTACACTGAAATAAATTGTTTTTTCACAAAACTAAAAAGAAAAGTTTAAGTCATTTATTTCAGTGTATTCCAATTTGACGCAACTTTTATAATTTTTTTCTTAAAAATTAGCTCCTAATAGTATTTACATTTAATTTAATAATTTGACAAAAGTACTTTCCAATCGTGATGGGAATTTTCATTTATTCGTACAAAAATTGCAAGGGTACATTAGATACTCTCAGTTGTTGATCCTCATACAAAAGGCATCACTCATACGACATGTATGCGGATTAAAATCGGTAATATATATATTAATTAAAACGTCCTACATGTCGTATGAGTGATGCCTTTTGTATGGGATCAACACTGAGAGTATTAATGTACCCTTGCATTTTTGTAAATATGACACTGTTCCGCCATCCGATTGGAATACTTGTTTCCTTTAAATTAAAGTAAATACTAGGAGCTATTTTTCAAAAAAATATAAAAGTTGCGTCAAAATTGGAATACACTGAAATAAATACTTAAACTTTTCTTTTTAGTTTTGTGAAAAAAAATTTCTCAGTGTAAAATTAAAACAAAATTTTTTTAGCTTCCTTGTTTTATTGTCTAACAGAATCTGTTTAGATCGTCTCTCTATCTTAATTGGTTGTTGAGATATAAAATTTTGAAAAAAGCCTTAATAAAAAAGGACTTTCAAGGATATCTCAAGGACTATTCAAAATTAAAATCTAAAAAGTGGTCTCCACAGTATTTTTAGATGAAACCTATCGAAAAATCAACAAAATTTAAAAATTCCTTTCAGGGTGGCACATGCCTTTGCTCAACCGGGAAGACCCTTTAAATGGTAGTTGTTTTCGATTTACTACGGAATAAAGGACTGGAAAGACTGGCGTATACCATAGTCGGACCGACTTGGGTTTTTTGCTTGTTTCGAATAGTTTGTTCAATTCTTCGAATATTTTGGAATTTTTGACATTTGAATTTTTTGCATTTTTTTTTTGAATTTATTTGAATTTTTCGCAATTTTTTTTTGAATTTATTTGAATTTTTTAATATTTTTTTAATATTTTTTGAATTTTTTTTTTTTTTTTTTTATTTATTTACATATTCAAATTCCGAGGCATACTAATAAAATATATGGATTTTCTTCAATAGCCCATTTCCTCAATTTTGCACGAAGCGTACGCTGCTTTTGTTTCACATAAAAATTTTCTTCTTCTTCTCCTCTTTGCCTCTTGTCATTCAAATTGAGCAAAGGAGCAAGCGTTTATAAATGAACGAACTCATCCACCTTCGACTTCAAAGGTAGTATACTTTAGTAAAATCGCCTTTCGCATGTGAATTTTTTTTTATTATGAGTTCTCCGGTACGGAGTATTTCAAGAGTACTCGCTTTGGGGTTAATTACGCGCATTTACGCTGCCGGGTACTTTGATATCGTGTATCAGTCACTGAAAGCCTGGCGTATGAGCAATTTTATTTTAAAAAGAAAAACGTGGGCGGTGACATTACGTATACGCCTTATTAGAAAAATTTCTGAACATGAATTTGTAGTTTTTTGAAACGAAACCCATGTGTTTTTGAACGTCAGAAAAGAGAGGAAAGAGTAAGAGAAAGTGAGAGAGAGAGAGAGAGAGAGAGAGGAGAGAGAGAGAGAGAGAAAAAAAGATAAATGGATAAATCGGGCGAGACGCAGAGAGAAGCTATGACGGAGAATCGAAGAGCTTTTCACCGCTCTGGGGAAAATCAATATTTTCCGCCTCTATGATTACACTCTAATGCATATTGTTGTGCAATTGCCGCCACTTATAGTGCCGCCCTGGGCACTGGTTCGGCCTGCCTGCACCTTCATCGGGCCTGTGAACAAGACAGTTAATGGATGACCTTGTTCTGACTGTAACGCGAGATCTATCTATCGCTTTCAGGGATTTTTTTTGGTTTTTTTTTGCAAAGGAAAGCGAACATGTTGGCTGTTGGTTCAGCGTCAAAAAGTCTACTCTACCCATTCTGTTAATTAAAGTGTCACGGAAATTAATTTTTTGTAACTTCTGTACGGAAAGGAAAAACGTAGTGCGCTAATATTGTCTGGGTTTATCAAAGCCGGGCTTTCTAACATGTTTATTTTGAATATTTTACGCGGCCGCGAAATTTAACTTCCGAGTGACAGGGCAGCCCGACAGGCCAACGACTTAAAATTCTAGCTTCTTTCTCTGCTTTAAGATTAATCTGTACGCTTCGTTGCTACGCCTCTCCCTCTCGTACTGCTGTTGTAGAACAAAGTTAAGCTTTTCAATGAAAAGCCTTTTGTGTATTTAAGCTTTTACGCCCTGCACTCATCTCGCTACTGCCGTTACCGTTGCCGTTGCTGCTGCTTTTGATTGCATAAATCAATTTCGCTCGGATGTCTTCATCGTGCATTTTGCATATAAATTTCAAAAGCGTTCCCTCGCATACCCATACAAACGCATCGCTGCACATCTTTAACAACACGAATACCCCTGCCTGCACTAGCTCGAGACTCGTACGCTTAAATCTTCGGGTCCTTAAATGTGCGATGCGATAAGCGGATAATGCATTCAATCGCAAAATGCGCTGTCGACGCTCGCATTTGGTGTTAAAATCTAACGCGAAAGCTTTAATGCTTGTATACACATACATATTTCCATATGCGTACATATGTGAATGCGTGAGTATTAATTTAAATGTGTTCATATATATTATATATTACGTGTTGCATAATTAGTATGATCCAAGGATTTAAATCGGAACTTCAAATATCCTCAATTTTTCGATATCGGGAGAGTGCATTGAAATCATAGTTTGAGACTCCTGAATGTGTGTGTTTGTGCGCTCGGATATTAATAAAATGTTTTTCATCAAATTCAATTATGGACAACCGAAAGTATGAACGAAAAATTGATGAAAAAACAAAAAAATGCATTTATAAAGGGCCAATTAGTTCAGCAGCAGTGAGAACAGAAGCGCGTTTGAGTGCCCTTTAAAAGTTGATTTGATTAAAGATGATAATTGATCGGAATTTCCGTTGAATAGCTTCGATACTCAACAAAGGATAATGCAATCTTTCCAATCGAATGCACATTTTTCATATTATTGTTAAATTATTTTTTACACTTATAATTAAAAAAAAAAACAAATAAGGGTGTTATAGTCAGGCGAGCCTGGGAATAGAATACCCGACACAGACACACATATTCAAATAAT
Source organism: Chlorops oryzae (assembly GCA_020466095.1). Taxonomy (NCBI): domain Eukaryota; kingdom Metazoa; phylum Arthropoda; class Insecta; order Diptera; family Chloropidae; genus Chlorops; species Chlorops oryzae. Next base: position 157,219,858 of record CM035806.1, on the reverse strand, counting down.
TTTTAATATCAAGAGGTGTTAAGGCCATAGGGGCCCCATATACCGACTTTTGTTAAATTTCTTTATGAAAACCGCCCCTTTGCCACGCCCACTTTTCCAATTTTTCGGAATTCTAATCGGAGGCTTAAATATACGCTCAACTTCTAAGTTTCACTCAAATTTTTGGAAAAAGTCAGATTTTGGGGCAGTTTTGAAATTTTTGTGACAGACCCTAGTACTGAAGGTACCCTTAATAATGGACCTATCAAAGAAATTTTTGGAAAAGATATTTATGGCTACAAAGGAAGCATAAGTGCCAATTTTTGTTCAAGTCCCATTGTAATTTCGGGTGTAAGAGACAATATTCGAAAAACGCCCTTCTGCCACGCCCACTTTTCCAATTTTTTAAATTATATTACTTTCCTTTAAATATGTTCAAATACCAAACTTCATCAAAATATATAAAACTCCGAATTTAGAACAGTTTTTGTGATTTTCGTAACAGACCCTAGTACTAGAGGTATCCCTAAAAATTGTCCGATCGGGTCCACTCTCGAACTTGATTTTACTCATGTCCCCGTGAGCACGCATACCAAATTTTGTCGAGATAGCTCAACTCCTTCGATATGAAAACTGTATATAAATAGACAGACAGACGGGCGGACATGTCTAAATCGAATCTCCTGGTGACGCTGATCATTTCTATATATATTTTGTATGGTATATCTCGACTGGTTCTGGGTGCTACACACAACCACACAAACGCCATATACCCTCGACACAGAGTGTGTCGGGTATAAAAATATACTCAAATGTCGGATGGCGAAGGTTTCGCTTTCAGGGTCCCAGGCACGCTGACAGGATATTTTTGTGGAAGGTTTGAACAAAAAAAAAAAATGGTTATTAGCTTTCGAAAAAGAGTTCAGAATCAGAGTTCGTGAATTCGGGGCGGTTTGGGCCGCTAAATTTCCCCCTGGCTGCATGCCTGCAAGGCTGTTAATTCGAAATTAATTTTTTTTTATATTTTTAATGCCAATTAGTTTGTAACAACGCACAGTATGAGAGAAATAAACCACAAGAGTGAAAAAAATATTGAAATCGAATGGCTTGGTAGGCAACTGAATATATGTTGTTCCACTTCCGTAGGTCTCAAGGACTCATAATATAATATACATAATGCATAATATTTCGATGATGCTATGATGTGATTAATAACAATACTCGAGGCTGTTTAAAAATTGAATGATTGTGACAAGGACACTACATAGCATGTAAATTGCAAATAAATGTCCTGCAGCAAAAAACAGCAACAAAAAAAAATCAAAATGAAAAGGATAGCAAAGCTCATTATGAGGAAAGAAATGAAAAAGAAAAGAAAAGGATAAAAGAGTTGTAGGCAGTTTTGAAACACTAAAAAGGTGTGGCTATAAGTATTCTCCAATAAAACTGAGCTGAATTATTATCGCTATTGCTGCTAGAACTCGAAAAAGCTTGTAAAGAAAAAACGAACGAGTGCAACATTCATGAGATTTTTTCTGATTCCACGCAGCAGTGCTATCCTTAAATATTCTGTCTACTGAACTTGAATCACCCTGAGTGAATCACGTTTACGGTGGCGCCTCGGAGCCTGTGTTGGTGGCATTATTCTTTTTGTGTTTTTTTTTTTCTTCTCATTTTTTCCAACCATGCAGGATGCAATAATGGACTTTCCATTCAAATTAATTTTTGCCACAATTGACGAGCGGCTATGGCTATGGCTACGGCTACGGCAACGGCTACGTTGCTGTGCGCTGCTTTTTTCGGAAAAACGTTTCAAAGTATCCTTTTTGGCTTGAAAATTCTTCTTTCAATTGAAGCTTGTTTGCTGCAGTCAATGGCTTTCGTGGTTTTTGGCAGAATTTCAGCCTTGCCAGCGATTTTACCGCATTAACGCTTAATTTTTCACATAATTTGGGCCCCGTCGCGTATTGCGAGAAAAGATGAAGGTCCTTTCGCTTCTGAAGTGGTTGTAATTATTTTGTTGCATTGTTGCCTCTATTCGCCGACTGCTGTGTGTCGCATGCGTTCGTTTAATGCTTTCACATTAAACGTCCACTCGCCTGTAATGCGGTTTTCATCGTACGCTGCATAAATCACTAGCAACGACGCGACGCTAGTGTTGCGAAATCAAACGAGCCACAGGTTAACAGTGTTGGCTAGAAAAATGCTCAAATGCGGCAATGGAAGAAGAAAGCACAATTTTTATTCGATTATGGGTGATATAGATACATACTCATGTATAAGTTAGAGGAATTAAAAAAAAACATTTGCTATAATTTTGTGTTGCCAGCAACTTTTTTTTTTTTTAGCCATCAGTGTGGGCGGTTTGTGTATTCTTTTTGCCTTATTTTTGGGTTAGTTTTTTTGTTTGTTTTTTGTGATTTTTGTTGTAATGTGATGAGCAAAAAGGCATACCAGAAATACCAGCTTGACTCGAGCAGCATGAAGAATGCATTCTTTAAGCGAGGAAAGCCCCGAAAAAAGGCGAGAGATTTACATGCAAAGCATTCAAATGAATTGACAAGGAGAAAGGCAAGCACGTCAGCTAGTCAGTCAGTGCTAGTCGGAGGTGTTACATAAAATGACACACACCAAATAGCAGGAAGGACACACATGCTGAACGCCTTTGCTATGCTAATATGCATATAAGCATATCCAGCCCAGCCCAGCCCAGCCCAGAGTGAGTGTCTCACTTGCCGGCTTGGTTGCGCATACGAATGAAGTCCTTTCTCGGCAAACACCAAGGAACGACCTTGTTATGCAAAACGCGCATACTTTTCGCGTTTGTCGTATTTCTCGTTGTATTTTTGGACTATTAACTCTGGAATTTATGTTTATGGGCAAAAAGAAAGAAAGCAAAATGAAAAGGAATAAAGGGAAAAGACAAAAATAAAACCTGAACAAAAAAAAAAGGTGTAGAAAATCGCGTTTGTCCCTCTGAGAGTACAGCATATTTTAACATATGCTGGAAAGTGGTTAAATTGTCGCTTTCGTTTTTGTTGTTTTTTTCTTATTGTTGTTGTGGAAAGAAGTAAATTTTCATTTTATTGAGTTGTTTGTTGTAGCGACGTGCTGCCAACAACAAAAACAAAAAATAATTCACTGCACAAATATGCAATTTAATTGAATATATGTATGTATGTGTGTGTAGCATATGAATCGCTACGCAGCGCAAAAAAAAACCTCTTCGTTTCGTTCTTCTCGTCCTTTATTCACATCGACACCTCTCAAGCGTTAGCATCGATATATGTACATACATACACATACTTACTTAATTTCCAATTGATTGAACATTGTAATAATTTGAATACAATAAATTTAAGTAGATAGCATGGACCAGCGAAAGCGAGAAGTGAAGCGGAGCGGATCGGATCGGATCGGGCGAGCGGCAGAACGACAGCGAATCTGCATGGCATTCTTGTGTGATTTTATGTTAGAGATGAGCGCGTTTCGTAGCGATTAAAAAGTGACTAGGTGAGGGAAAAAGGCAGATTAGTTTCTTTACTGATTTGATCAAAATCCCAGTGTTTAAAGCTATTTAATCTTAAACATATATCTATGAAGGTAGTGTGCGGAATAAACATAAAAAGAAAGGTAATAATAAACATAGCTTAGACTTCAACTTTGAACTTAAATTACACTAGCTTACAACAAAATGCTCCAAGAACGATAGATATGAATTCTATTGTCAAATTTTACGGTTAGGGGCTCGCTCCAGTTCAGACAGAAAATTTCTGATTCATTTCTGAAGCGTTTTTTTATATGAAGTTTTTCATTTCTGTTTCATTTCTGACAGAACTGGAGCGAGCCCCTTAGTCAAAAATTACGACAAGGTCAAGATATGAATTCTCTTTCTTATCATGGAGCATGAAAAAAGTAAAAAATTTGTAAAGTATTTTTATTCATAAAAATTTGCCCTATACACTCTTAAAAATATTTCCTTCTATTATAGTAGGAAACAGGTTAGCTTCTATTATAAACATGTCAAGTTACACACACAAATTAATTTTCAATTCTTGCATCAAATAGTAGTACATATTATGGTAACATTTACGAGTGTGAATTAAAGGAAACCTTTCACCTGTGTATTTTTAGAGTGGACACACATTATGTTAATAATTAGGCCTTTTTCCCGCACAATTAAACATTCATAATAATAAAATTACTAAAGGTG